>QOCX01000542.1:0-26459 GCA_005959815.1 Sarcophaga bullata
AACATAGCCGTTTTGCAAAACATTGCTTAGAGGAACGCAGCGGTTACTTTTCGGGGACTACAGCGTAAAGATTGTTGTGTCGGTAGATTTCGATGAATAGTTTCACTTTAGCGGGATATCCATCTCTTTTTTGAGTTTCTTAGCTGACATAAACGGATTGCTTTTAAGTCGTTCGAACTAAACGTTTTAACATTAAGGGTGACAAAATTCATTTCCTACCACGGGATTCCACTTTTGACTCATATCTCAAGGCATTTATTATCGTTTTATTAGATTAGTGCAGCAATTTTCTGATTTCGGAGTACGATTTCCCTTCAGATAACAATTTGTTTTATTAGCTCACGTTTTTCAGGCGTACAATGCTTTCCGCGGCCCATTGCTATGTAATTTTAACAAAAATATTTTGTAATTCTACACAAAATGTGCCAACAATCCTTTCAATTGGAATTTCTTTTCGATGATTTTTCTTTTTTTTAAGTTAATTTAGAAAATAAAATTAGCAAAACCCTACTGGTGCTATTAAATTGACTGCATGAAAAGCGAGGTGTTAATAAATGATCTGTCATTACTAATAGACGTTTACAAAATTTAAGAAAAAACAAATGCTGTCTGAGTGAAGGCAAAATATGTAACTATTTTGTACACTGAGAAAAAAATAATAGTAAATTGGTAAAATTTTTACGTCTTTCAAAACAGATTATTGTAACTCATGCTATTATATTGACCGGCACTGTACATATATGGGTTGGTTTCTTTTTTTTTGTTACTATTTCTTACAATCTTCTATTTGCCTTGTAATAATGAACGAAAAAATAAAAGCAAACTGAAAAATCATTTTAATTAATTACTTTTAATGAGAAAACAAAAACAAAAACAAACAAAAAAAAACAATTGCTATACAACAGTACATTATAGATATACAGACACATATTTAACATAGAAAGCCCTGTAGAAAGGTTTGATAATTTTTTTTTCTTTTTTTTTACAATTCATTGTTGGCTTTTTTTTCTGAACAAGGATGGCATGGCTTGTTATTACTTCATTTTTACATACAATTATTAAATTACAGTATAATTTGATTCACATTATTATTACAATAACTAAATTAATACGTATATGATAAAAGTAAATGGACAGCTGTTAATATGAAGAGTTTCATAAAAATCTGTTTGGAGTAGAATTTAAACTGTAGGTCCTGTCACTCATGTATAAAATTAATACATACAGCATAAGTCGTTTGAGAAGCTAGGTGTTGGTAATCCTATCTGAACGATTGTATGTTATGTGTATAAGGTGTATAGCGTTGGTCTCATGTAAAAAGGCCCTAACTCACACTTTTTTCGAAGTTGGTTTTTTTCTGTGATTCCAATGCATTTAACACAAATTTTGTGTGGAATCAAGTATGAGTTGGGGCCTTTTTACATGAGACCAACGTCTCATGTGTTTTACAACACAATGAACAGCAGACATCTTCACAGCTTTCCGACATTCTTATTATTTATTTGCTTTAATTTGGTTTTATTAACTTTGCTTTTTAAAAAGAATCAGGTAATGGATCTCCTGTGGTAGGATTTTGGTTCTGTCATAGCTTAGAAACGATGTCATTTGTGGAAATGTATTGAGTAGTTGCACATGGTTTATAATATTTCACCCAAAATTGGCCGGATTTGTAATGCTGTAATTACATACGTATGAAATACGATGTTACATATGTATGTGAATATATATATTCAATAATGCACCATAAGCATTTTCTAGATCGAGGCTTGTTCTGATATTGAACAATATTCATACGTATGCCAAGTTTTATTTCAAATAGAATAATCTTCAGCGTACCAGTATAATTGTCATGCACTGGACTAAAACTCTGCATTTTTTCCTTTCGTATGCTTTCTTACATTTTCAGTATCTACTCATTCACGTTCATTTGACTCGTGTAGCGAAAGTGTTAAATGGTTTGATTATAATTCATAAAAGAAAGAAAGAAAGAAAAAAAAAACTTAAACTAAAGAAAAGTTCAGTGAGTGCTTTTTATTACATTTCATTTCATTTTATTTTAAATCATTTATTTTCCTCTTTTTTTTTTTATTACTCATACACGGGTTGATTGGTCTGTCGGTCATTGTTTGTATATTTTGCGGTTTAACCACTCCACTTATAATGCATTTTCGTTTTTTTTTTTGTTTCATTTGCTCTTTATATTTGAATGACTTCATATCGATCGATAAGTAGTATTTTTTTTCGTATTAGGTCGACAATTTCGCTTTGGTTATTATAAATTATCGCGCATAAATATATTTTATAATGGCCAGTAATTAGCTCACGTTCTTTGTTTACAAATTTGATGGTCAGATCTTTATTCGAAAGTACGATCTTATGTAACGTCTGACGATTGGTGAATTTTTTTGAAGATTTTTTTTTATTATAAAAAAAGTTTTATTTCTGTGTGTAAAAAATGGTAGAAATATGTATCGTTTAATCGTTTTGTTAATTGGCATGATATTGGTGGACAAACCGAGGAGAGATCGTAACAATTTTCATCAAGAGTCTACCACCCTCCAAATCGTTGATAACCTCAATATTTATTATATGATGATCAGGCTTCTCTACATGTTATGAAAGAGCAGAATTCAATCAGTAATAAATTCAATGCCACTGCACACACAATGTTATTTCTAGGCAATGACAGATGAATCTGACAACCTATCACCTGCAGAGCCGTAAAAAAGTGGGGAAATAGTTTGTCTCTGTGCTATGTTCCTGAAAGGAACTATTTTTCAATGCAATGGATCTTAATTAGAAATGTGTGTAGGAATTAAAAATACTTAACAAAGGCCTAGATGTTTTTTTTTCATTTTGGCAGAACTTGGAGGCGTTCAGTTTGTGTGAAATGTCGAGATTTTTTTTTTGGAACCAGATAGAAGTTAGGGTACTTTTCAATCAATTCTTTCTCTTTATACATATAAATACAAAAAAAAATTTAAAAAAAAAATAAACGCGAACGAAAATTTCATTCATAACCACGATAAAATATGCTTACATTGTATTCCTTGACAAAAACCGAGTAAGTATTGCCGAGTATGTAATGAGGAATACAGGAGTATCAAAATCAAAATCGAAATTATTGAAAAATTTTTCAAAAGTATTGTAATTATTTAACTCTTTCACGTCCATAAGATTATGAGAGGCAATGTAGCATTTTGTCTATTTAGTATGATTCATTAGAAGTTCAAACGACATATTTTGAAACCAAATTACGCAAAAAAAAAATCTCTAAGTGACCATATATAAAGACTAGTCAGTTCGAATACACCCTGCTATCGATAGGAAATGTAAATACGCGTCTTTATAAATAAATAAAGGTTATTCCGAATTTTTGAATTTTTGATTTTGGATATATGTGTCCCTGTAGTCGTTAAAGGCTTAAATAACAATTTGTGATTGGTTTTATTTTTTTAATTGTTCGAATTTTTAAAACTAAACACACAAAAAGGGGTGACCATATACTTTTGGTAGTAAAGAATTTCATAAAATTTTTGCCTTAGATTGTTATTATTTTCGAAGTCTTAAAAACTCTATTACTAGGTCACTCGGTAGCAATTTATAAGGTGCTTTTATTATAAGTTTCTGATTTTGTTATACTAAGCCCTCACGTATGGATATTATGAAGAATCGTTTTACAAGCAAATATCACATAATCTAATTCATCCTACACGAGGTATACTATCCCTCACTGGACAAAGAGAATATTTAAAATTAATAACAAGTCTAACATGCCATTACAGCGCAAGAAATTAATAAAAATTGTTTTTAGAAATATGAATGCAATTTTTAGTACGATTCTATTTGTTGTTGATATACGGTATGTATCCACTGACTCAGCATTAATTAATAATGATCTTAAACAGAATTTCATTTCATTTCATTTTGAATAATTACAGTGGTGTTAATTTCATTCAAATTCCACCGATTATTTCTTATATCCTTTAAGAGTTTCATTGTGTTTGTATTATTTGCCCAACACTGGCATAACTTTTTTACATTTCCTATTACATTTTTTTAAAGGCCTGTCAATGGCGACTTAAAAATTGTCCGTCAATCTTAATTGAATAGCCTGTCAAAGGGGGCATTTTTATTATTTTCTTTTTCATTTTACTTCAGTCTGTCAACTTTCAATATTTTATTGCAGAAAGAGTGAAAAACGTTTAATTTATTATCGTTGTTATTAATTATTTAAACGGGATGGGGCAAATTACAAATCGAAAATTATAATATAATCGTTATTGCATTTCATTGGAAAAAAACCAACAACACTTTCTTTTTTAGCCTTTACAATTTTTTTCATTTGAAATTATTATCTTTACTTGATAGGCGTTTAAATGTTCTAAATTCTATGGGTTGTTATAAATAAAACCGTTTTTTTTTTTTAAGAACCCAAGTTCATTTCCTACTACAAGGTATTCTCTCTCTCTCCCCACTTTAAAATCAAATGTCAATGACTTGGTGTGACCAATATTAAAGCTTTTAACAACAGCGACAATTGCAGTGTCGCCCATTTTCTCTAAACTTATTTACCGTGGGCCAACGCTTGGCTTGTTAGTAGGCTTATGCTCATTTGTTAATGTGGTTTTCCTTAAAATATTTATTCCACACAAAAATTCATTCAAATTTTTTTAATTTTTTTCTAGTGAATAACAGACAATAACAATAAAAAAAATAAAAAATAAAAAATAAAAAAATAAAAACCTTGGTTTGTGGTTGCCACATAAATTTTCTTTTTTCCAATGAATGCATTCGTTAATTGTATACGTAAATGGGTGTTTGATTATTCATAATCATTATTATAGTAACTGCTGTTTGTAACTGACAATGTAATTATAAACATATTAGGAGTGTTCATAAGAATTTCTTTCGAAAGTAAAATAGTCTTTCGTTATAAAAATTATTTTCTTTTTTTTCGCTTTAAATGTGGCTAACATTTACGACAATAAAAAGAATTAAGTTTTTAATTTTTTAAAAACATATCAGATATTTCTATTTATCAATGTTATCTTGGTTCATTCGTATATTATTTTTAAACATAAAAATATAAATTTAAATAATAAACACGATTCAAGCCTTAAATTTATATTTTCATGGATACATACATAACGTAATTGGCCATTACAACCCTTCAGTCAGGATTACGACCTAGCTTCTCACACCACTTATGTTGTGTGGTGTTAATTTTATACATAAGTGTCGGGACCTACAGTCTAAAGTCGTCTCTGAACGACTGATTTTTTTTGAGAAACTTTTCATTGCAATTTTATTTACTCTCAGAGTTTTGCCATAAATCTGCTGAGAGGAAGTTGCCGAAGAAATATTTTTTTCATATTTCGTTTTTGATGACTGACTCGAACCCTGGCCTTTCGTCTAATAAGCCAACACACTACCTACTAGACTACGGCGACCACTTTCATGGATATTTAGCATAAAAATATTGTGATTTTATTTCGGTTATTGTATTAAACAGTTGTAAAATTAATAAAATTTTCTAAAAAAAAAAAAAGAAAAAAAAAACTGTGACATAGTGTAGCGAGTGATTTTTTTTCTGCTGTTTAAAATTTTTTTTAGTAAAGGCAATTTCTTATCACTGGACTTTGTTGTCAAATTACCTCCGGTCTGAGGAATGGGTTTCTATCGACAAATTATATTAAGCGATGAATTTTCTTTTGTAATGTTTACATTCACAAACAGAATTGGCAAATTTGGTGTGAAGATCACTCGCAGGTAGTTCAAGAGTTGTTAATGCATTACCTTGATGCAGATAGTGAATTGGAGGCATTACGTCCGGATTTCTGGAAAAAAGATATCTAAATTGGAACTCCCGAATCCCTTACATTTATCGCCCCAAATAATTATTTTCTTTGCTTGCGCATACTTTCTGTCTTCTTTTTTTTCAATTTTCGAAATCTAAACCCCAAAAAAATCACCCGTTATAAAGGAAAGTAGTTCTAGTTTAAACTTTGCTAGTCATAGATAAAATAAAAATATCGAAATAAAAAGTTTTAATAAATTATTATCATTTGTTTTTAATTTCTTATTTAAAAAATTGACGATTAGTTTGACGTTATTTATCGATCAATGCCGTATTGATTTTTTGAAAGACATGGCATAAGCGGAAAAAAATACGACTGATTATTTAATTTAATTGCATTTTATTTTAAAAGATAAAAAGTATCTACTACTGCGTCATAGTACGTTATCGAATGGAAAAACTTCAAATTTTGATCAGAGATTTAAATAATTTACCACGATCACCGAGAAGCTTTTTGACTTTTAGTCCAGTATTGTAAAGGGTGTAACACTGACGTTAAAGAGTTTGAGGGCCTTTTCCCACGCTGTAAAAGTACATTTCAAATATATTGCCAACTGAAAGCCAGTTTGTTGTAACGAGTTCATGTTTACATAAGTTGAGAGTGTCAAGAAGCAGATGAGATCTTTTTTGCTTGCTTTTATCAAATGACGTTTTACTAAAAATTAAAACTACAATATTCTATCAATTCATTTGTTGTAAATTTAAATTTAGAACTTTTATAAATAATATTTGGGGGTGCCTTGGCTATATTATCAGTATAAAAGCCTATACAAAATCTTCACTTCTTCACTACTACAGAGAGTACAACACTTCAATCCTTAAAAATCATTATAATTTGAACAAAAGAAAATTAAATATCTAAGTCGTCTTATATCTTTGTGCCAACCATTTTATTAAATGCTGTATTCTATTAAATGAATATCCCTACTGTTTTTTTTTATCATAATAAAACCCTCTTTCTTTATGCAACAACATTTTTGCCTCTAAAATCCCCATAAAGTCATCTTACCTGCATAAATATTGTTGTTTCTAATGTGCCTCTACAAACAAGTACTGCCACAAGTGCAGGGGAAAATATTTTGTATTCATTGTTGTGGCATTGATCGCTCATTAGAAACCAACAGTTGTAATGGCTCATAGATGACGATGATGATAATGGTGCGGATAATTTAATAGAAGTTTATTGAACTCTTTGTTATTTTATTGTTAGCATTTTTACCATATTTGAAAAAGCAAATCATATTATTTATAATAGAGATTCTAAAATTTTTTCTTATCAAATTGCATTCTTAATTACCTTTGAAGAAGACGATTATTTTGGGTGATATGGGTGATATGCAAAGGTTTAAGAAAGTCTCCCCAGGCTTATTCGTATACATACATACATAATTGGCCATTACAACCCTTCAGTCAGGATTACGGCCTAGCTTCTCACACCACTTATGTTGTGTGTGCTAATTTTATACATGAGTGGCGGGACCTACAGTTTAAAGTCGACTCCGAACGACTTATTCGTATATCTGATTACATATGTTTCATCTTTTGGTTTATTTTTTCTAATTTTCACTTTTTTCTTTCCACAGAGTTTAACTAGTTTGTAACAAGTTCAAGGCTTTTGTATTTGATATTCTAATCAGATTTTTTTAATTCTAAAAAAGAAGTTTTCAGTATGGTTATTAAACTAAAACATGTAATTTTTATGTGTCATAAAACCAGAACAACGTTGCTCTACTCTAATTAAAATCATGTGCCAAATTTCATTGTCAAAATCTTAATTATATTCACGAGTTAAAAGAGAAGAGAAGTTTCTACAAAATATGGTTGGCATAACAAACGACTCCAACTTTTTTTTTGGCTTAAAAAAAAAAGAATAGAAACACATACAAAAACAAGGAAATGAAAATTGAAAATACGATATCACAGTGAAAGATACAACAATATACACCATATGACATGGCACGCAAATCTACACCCATTGCTGAAATGTTAGTTAAAATTTCTTAGGCATTGAATAAAATTTAAATCATTAAATAAAATAAATAGACAACTATACTTACGTACATATGCACATACATACGTAATAGATCATTTCAACCCTTTTAGTCAGTATTACGACCTAGCTTCTCATACCATTTTTGTTGTGTGTGTTAATTTATTTGTGAGTATTAGGATTATAGTTTAAAGTCAACTCCGAACAACAGATTTTTGAAAAATTTTTCATGGCAATTTTCATTATTCTCGCAGTTTTTGGAAGATATCTGATGAGAGGAAGTCGCATAAGAAATATTTTTCCATATTTTCTAAATTTGAGGTTTGAACCGTGGCCGTACGTGTAATAATACAAATTTTTAAATATGAGCCCATTGCTAAAATATAATGTATTATTTTTGACTACTTCTCACTGTTGTGGACAAGTAATGGATTCACCTGCTAGTTTGCAAAAACTGAAAAGAATCGACTCCAAAAATTGCTAAAACCGATGTACATCCAAATCAACAGTGAAAAGTTCTCTAAGTATATCTCCGATTGATAATTTTTTTAGTCGTTACTCGAACACCCATTACCTTTCCCGAGTGGTTTGCAACTTATATATTCTCAAGTGATGAGTTGCTTAGAAATGGCAGCATGCCAATGTTTTTTTGCGTCCATAAACAAAATCAGGATGCGATCTTCTTGATATTATAACAAATTTAATATACGTTGATTCATAAAAAACTTTTTTTTTACTCGCATTTGTATTTTTGGTGTGTGGATATGATTTTTTTTTTTTGATTTTCACAAAGTCAAACATACATATCTTTAGTCATATGTGCGATGATTTTTTTTTTTTTATTATTAAAAATTTTTTTTTCTTATATAAACCGAAAAGTGTGTTAATTAATTTTATTTTTATTTTAATTTTATTTTCACTCTCTTTCAAAGAGACAATGGTGGCGTCTTTTTTGTTTTGTTAAAGAAATTATCATCGTAATAAAGCCACAACATTTACTTTTTATGATTGTAATCAATTCCCTTCAAACGAATAATATTGTGACTTGAAATCACCACTCAATTAAAATTAAAATAAAAAAATTTTATTGTCTCCTTCAGCCTCTTATCGAACCGTGAAAGAAAGAGTCGCAGAAAGACGTAAAGACGTTTGTATTAGAAAATAAATTTGAAAATATTGATGAAAATCAAATAAATTATTGTGATATTTTCCTATTGCAACTTAACACTTTTTTTTTACAGAAAATTGAAAAGGGGTTTTATAAAATGATAATATTAAATAAAATTAAATAAATATTATTACGTTTCTTGAGTAATAAAGAATGAAGTGAGATGGCGTGACGACAAATTATATTGAAATCGGAGTTATTTTCATTGTAAGTTTCTCTTATACTATTCTTTTAGTTGCAAGCACAATATTGAAACCCCTTTATTTAGTGTATCACCAAAATGAATCCCCTTAATCTATATTATATAATTAATTCATATTAATAAAAAAAATAAATTAATTAATCCTTTACGATAATATTTTTTTTTTTTTATTTATTTCTAGGTAAGTTCGAGATTAAATTGATGTATGTAAGTGGTAAAAAGAAAATACCGAAATATTGGTAGTACTGTAGTAAATTATTATTATTTGAGGGTGATCACATTTTATTTTATAGAAAAAAGGAAAATTTAAAAAATTTGGGAAACAATTTTTTTAGGTTAATATAACCTGTTAACCTACTGGATACATTTTTCCCAGCAATATTCAATAGATTAGAAGCAATTTTTGTTGTAAAATCTCTCTATCTGCGTGAAACAGCCGCATCAACTTCAGACTCTGAGTCACTTTAAACCTGGGAAATAAAAAATAATCCGACATGCGTGGTGGATGCGTGGTAAAAAAAATTTGCACTTCAGCTTGATGAAGTGATTACTATCGCAATAGTGGAATCAGTATGTATTAATGATGAAGCAGCAATTGTTTAGTCATATGTGGTGATAATAGATGAAATAAGTATTATATACAGGGTGGGCCATCACAAACGTTGGCATTCAAATGCTCAATTGCCTCTGGGTAACACTTTTCTTTAACGGCGCATTACGGCTAATTAAACGGTAATGAAACATCATCTGCAGTTCAATATTTCACAATCACAAATGAAGCGACAGGTTCATGAATAGCAAAATTTAGCTTGGCTTAAAAATTGATTAGACTTAGACCTTTCCATAACCAATGTTTCCATAATTACTAAAGGAATAGAATACAAATACGTAAATATTATTAACTTCCATACCTTATTATTAAGAAAAAATAACACGATGTATTTTTACTTCAATTATGTTTTATTTTTCATTTTCAATTGCTTTCGCTAAGCTGTCAATTTGTCATCTGTCAGAAAGGTGTGGCCATGATGGAAACTATTGTCACCATCATAAACACTCTTCATTATTTTCCTATTTCAAGTGTTTTGACCGTATGTCGCATAGAATATTGATTTTTCCCTCCCTTTTTAACACTCTTTCTTCACTTACCATACTTGAAAGGAGACGTTAATGATATTTAAAAATAAATTAAAGAATATTTAAATACAATATTTGCAGTTTTTACAAAAAGGTACTCATTAAACTAATAGCTTTAAAGTATCATTTATATCGAGTAAAAAGGAAATATTATTTCTTGTTCAGAATTCTTCTATAAAGTGCTGCTTAACAAGCTGTAGCGGACTTGCGTTTTCTATATTATATCTGCCAATTGCAAGAATTTATAATAATTTATAACGTTTTGTATACAATTTCCGTTTTATTTGAAATGTTTAACAAAACGTTCATTCATTCATTAAATTAATGAAATAATCTACAGACAAACCTTTTGAAATTGTCAATAGTAAGGGGTTTACACCCTTTTACCCCAAATATAAAATGGAACACTCACTCTATTATTCTATTTTATAATTTTCCCTTTTTTAATTAATTTTTAATTTTAATTGTAATTTGCAAAACCTCGTAGCTAATCAGTTGATCAAATCAACATTAAAATCTGAGGGAAAGAAAAAAAAAAAGAATGTCAATCATTTCGGGGAAATTTTTTTTCTGTCTAAACAGTTTGGAAAACGTCAATTTTCCAAGCACCGGATGTTAAAACATGTTGTTGTTGTTGTTGTTATTTTTATAACTAAGATTGATTGTCGGTCGGTCTTTTTCATTGTTGTTGCAAGTATTTGTCTGAAAAAAAAAGGAAAAGTACTTTAAACTTTAACACACAACATTAACTTTAATTTACGCTGTTGTGCATTACAACTGCTCTATTATTTTGTATTTGTTGTAATTACTATTGATGTATTATATAGTTGCTGTTGTTGTTTTGCTGTTGCTGTTATTATTGTAAACGACCGTTAAATGAATCAATCGTTTATCATTTCACTTCATTCATTCTGTTACATTTTGAAAAGCGAAACTTTAAAAAGTGCAACGCACGCCAGAGAGTAAAAAAAAAAATAGAAAAAATTACTCGTCATACATCAATTATCATTATGTAAAGGAGTGTATTCTTTGTTAAAATAAATATAATTTGTTTAGGATAAACAATGCAGATTTTTTATTTCAAACAAAATGCAACAGTTGTTGTTATTTTTTATCGATAATATTTAGACACTCCCTTTTAAAGATTATTTTATCTTTGCTTTCTTTTTAATTTTGTTGATATGATATGCCAATGCACAAGTTTTTTTCTTTTTCTAATATACTTAAAATCAAAACTTAGTTCTGTGAAAGAAAGATAGTTGAAATCGATTATGCGCACATAAATAACCAAGACTAATATCAATAATTGGTGTTCTATGCCTACCTAGATCCGAAGGAATATTTTTCTTTTTTCCTAATGACAGAATTAATACAACCTTTACCTCCTACCTACTCTATTCCTCTCTCTGGGAACTGATTATCTAAACGAAATATATACACTCAGACAACTATCTTTCATTAGGTAAACTTATTCGTTTGATTTCTTAAAATAACTGGTCATAAGCGAATGTTATCTGTTTCTAAGTGCTCCACCATTTCGGTGCTGTTATTCACTCAGTTATTTGAAGATTCGTTCATAGAATAAATAAAGCACTTCTCTCATGTTTATTGAAAAACAAAATCTTCTGTTTAATGGGATTTGCTTCATTTGGAATTCATTTCGAAACGAATCTATTACAAGAAGAAATTTATTACAATTATTAACACAGGTTAATTATTAACACAGGTTAATTATTGCTTCTCAAGTCTTTCACAAGCTCTTCTCTCAAGCTCGTCTTAATTATACATTTGCACGTGTTTTGATTATGGTATCTGTCAATGATAAATTGAAAAGATTCTAAAAAAGTAAACTGGTTTCCCAAGTCAATGAACTCAGTAATCAAAAATGATTAAGGGTTTCTTCTTAAAATTTACAAAAATTTTTTTTTGTAAAATCTTTCACCTCACCTTTGATGCAATATTATATTGTCAATTTATTTAATTTAATTAATTGTTTAAACGCATATTTAATTTCATATTTCGGACAGCATTTGTTAATTCAAATTTCGTTTTCTTTTTTAAGCTTTCGCTTTCGCTTTCAATTCACCACAAAGGGAAACAAAAAAAAATAAAGAAAATAAAAAACTAAATTGTTTATAACTTTTTAAGTGTTTAGAAATAAATTTGGTTTTTAATAGACTTTTAATTTGACCATCTAAAAAGAAAATAAATCATGGTGCATAGTAAAAAAAAATTATTTATGGCACGGACTTCTACTTTCTAAACCAACTTTAATTTGAATTCATAGTGTTTCATATGTCACTTGGTGTAGTTTTTTCTAATTAAACACCTGAATCGTTTCTTTTAATTGTCGTAATGTGTCTCAGAGTTTTATGGTGAGTCGTAGAGTTTTATGGTGAGCTTTGAAATAAAATTAAAATTAAATTCTTTCGGGTTCGTTTCTCTTTTTTAAAGAGAGAACTACCAGAAAGTATGCCTATTGCCAGCTTAAGTTAAATTCGCTATTAGCAGTTTGACTAGAGAGACTCTTTGTGAAACCAGAGTCAATACAATTGCAATAATCTACTTGGCATTGGCATATTTTATAGATACTATAAGAAACAACTAAGTATTCTTTTATAGAAAAGATACATTTTTTCTTAACCTTAATAAATATCGTGTCAAATAACTTCCTTATTTGTATTATTAATATTCTTATTGTTTTTGGTGTATTTTAATGACTCGTTAATGATTCACTTTTAACATTCGACGCGTTTATATTTCAAATGTGAAATTCTCTGTTTCACTGTTTTAGATGACGTTGAATTAAGCTGAATTAATTATCGGTCGATTGTAATAATTTATTAAAATTACATAAACATCAGAGAGCATTAGCGATTATAAACGCTGAATCTATAAATTTATGCAAATTATTGATTAATGTCGCCAATAGTGTATAGCAAAACAAAACAGAGTTGATGGTGAATTTTTGAATAAACATTTGGGCAATTCACACAAGCCCTGGTATTGTCGTATTGATCGTTGTTTGTTTTCGATAATTTTCATATAAAAATCAGGCACACATACAGATTTTTTTCATATGTTTTTAAAAGTTGTATTGATTTCGTGCTATCACTTTATGTAAGATGTTCGAGTATCAAGAAGAAGAATAAAAATACAAAATAATTTCTATTTAACTTGAGTCAATAATTAACATTTTATTTTGCACAGATAATTAATTAATTTACTTTTTTTCCGTAATATTTTTAATTTTGTTGCTTGAAAATCAAATTGAATATAGATATTCTTCTTCTTATCGATTTTTGACGTTTGCAATACGAAATACACAATACAATAAAACACTGAGCATTCACAAACAAAAAGTGTATTCAAATGCAACATACGAGGATACAAAGTCATGCGAATTTGACAATTAATATTTAGACAATGTTTTGGTATTGTTTTATATTTAACAATTTCTAAACAACAACAACAATTTCGTTTTCATTTAATTTCATTTGTACGCCTCTTAAGGTGATATAAAGTGAATAATCAAAGTAAATCATATTACATACATAACATAATTGGCCATTGCAACTTTCCAGTTAGGATTACGGCCTAGTTTCTCACACCACTTATGTTGTTTGTGTTAATTTTATACATGAGTGGCGGGGCCTACCAATTTAAAGTCGACTCCGAACGACAGATTTTTTTGAGAAACTTTTCATGGCATATTTTATTTACTCTCAGAGTTTTTGCCAGAAATCTGCAGAGAGGAAGTCACCAAAGAAATATTTTTCATATTTCATCTTTTTTTGATGTCTGAACGTGGATTCGAACCCTGGCCTTTCGTCTAATAATCCAACACACTACCTACCAGACTACGGCGACTACAGTTAACCCTTCAGTCAGAATTATAACCTAACTTCTCACGTGGTAATATTTTACGAGAGTAGGTACCTACAGTTTTATCATCGATAGGATATTAAAAAGAGAAATAACGAAGAAACAAACATTGCTGACAGTAATACACCTAGTCGCTGTAGTCTAGTTGGTAGTATGTTGAATAATGAAGAAATAATTCTTCGACGACTTTCTCTTAGCAGATTTCTGGCAAAAAATTTGTTGGTAAATAAAATTGCCATGAAAAGTTTGTCAAAAACCTGTATTTCGGATTCGATTAACAATGACTGAAGGATTGTAGTGATCAATTATATAGGTACGTGGCACAATTTTTACAAATATTTACTGGCAATGTTTCCTTTCATTCTATTTACACTTTATTTATTTACTGTTTGACAACTTCTAGAATTTTGATGTCGATTTGTTATTGTTATTACTTTTTTGTATGTTGCGGTCTTTTCTATGTCGGTTTTATTTAACGTAAATTGTTCTTTGTTTTGTAGTCGCCGTAGTCTGGTAGGTAGTGTGTTGGCTTATTAGATGAAGGACCCAGGGTTCGAATTCCCGGTCAGACATCAAAAACGAAATATGAAAAGAAATATTTCTTCGGTGGCTTCCTCTCAGCAGGTTTCTGGCAAAAACTCTGAGAGTAAATAAAATTGCTATGAAAAGTTACTCAAAAAAATCTGTCGTTCGGAGTCAACTTTAAACTTTAGGTCCCGCCACTCATGTATAAAATTAACACACACAACATTAGTGGTGCTAGAAACTAGGCCGTAATCCTGATTGAAGGGTTGTTATGGCCAATTATGTATGTATGTATGTCCTTTGTTTATCCTTGTATTGTAATTTTCCCTTTGTTTTAATTAAACCAGTAAACAACTATTTTATTGTCTTTTAAGATCATTTGTTACAGAAAAATGCATAGGCCCTGTTATTTAAAAATATTTCTGATTTATTAAAAATTGATTTCCAGATCAGGCATTTTTCACATTTTTATGTAATAATTCCATAAAATGTTATGCATAAAGAAAACCCAGCCCAGTAATGTTTATAGTTTTTCTGCATTTTGTGTGCGTGTTTTTTTTAAGTAGAAATTCACAGCTGTGGTTTGCAACCAAATATGACTGTGCTGAATAAGACACCGCAGCATATAAAAATAATATTTAAATATTTCGTTTGGTTAAAAGTGGCCGATACCGTCGCTATCTTTATGATGGCAGACGACAAAAAGAGTCCACAAAAAAGAAAATACAATATGCAAAATAAAAAACAACGAAAACAAAAAGCAAAAAAAAATGTAAACTTTCACTTAAAACGTCGTAACTTCTACCGCAACGAAACCATATTAAAATTATCCAGAGCTGTGACTGACTGACTGCCTATTCGCTAGCCTTTGTGATCACCCCCAGAAGTATAAGATAATCAAAAAGAAAAAAAAGCATTTAAAAGCAAAAGCAAAAGCAAAAAAAAAGCAAATAGTTGCTATACTTTTTGTTTTTATTATATTTTACTGGTTGTTGTTTTTGTTAGTTGGCGTTGTTGTTTGTAGGATGATTTAATTTCTTATAATTTGGCATATGAAATGGAAAAAGAAAAATAAAAAGAAAAAGCAAAAATAATAACTTTTGCAAATTATAGCCAACGGCTAGATGAACATGGTTTTGAATAATTTTTGAATGAAATCCTCTCATATACATACAATACACATTTGAGTCTACAACATACAAATGAGCATAAAAAATAATTGGCCTCAGAAATCGAACACTTACGAAATTTTGTTACGAATCAATTTCCGCTTTAAATTTACTCTACCCTACACACTACACTGTGGGTTTTGTATGAAGTTCGAAATTGAGTGCCGTATTAATGAACTACTTGGTAAAATTATTAATTTAATCCCTTTATAATTGATTGTGACTTCTTGTTACTTTTGCTTTAAAAGGTGTCCCTATTAGAGAGAGAATAATTTAATGTTTTATGAACATAAATTTATTCTACAAGGCTTTTGTTCAATGTGTGTTTCCATCCTATAAAATTTTGATCGTTTAATTTGAATGGAAGAAGACACACTCGTTGTCCAAATCCAATTTACAAGTTTTCTATTAAATTGCTCTGGTTGGCAAATCTGTACAGAATGTAGTACGGCTGAGTCTGTACAAATAGTGAAAATATCCTATTGAATGCATTGTAGTAGTATTGGGCGTTTGAAAAAGTTCAGTAAACATTTTTGTGGAACAGCTTCTATTCCATCGCTGTAGAACTATTAGATATTTGAGCAAAAAACTGATTCAGCTGTTTTTAACAGACCTTTAAACTTGTTAGTGGAGAGTTTATTAACTTCAATCTCGGACTTGCTGTCATCCTTGAAGCTTCACCTTGCCTCCTGTATGATCGTATTGTACTTTATTGTCAAATATACTTCAAATATTCAAATGCTTTGGTGATATATGGCTAGCTCTGTAACAATATCCATGCTGTGGTGTTGTTTTCTGAATTTTTTCCAAGACTTCATCAGCGTTTATAGTTGAGGCACCTCTTCGAACTGGTAGCTTTGCTTACCTTGAGCACGGATAGAAGCCCATTGTGATGCCACAGGTAAGCGCAGTCTATGTATTGAATGAATTCTATCAAACTGATTGAATAAGTTGGTCAGAGCAAGGTCTACACTATATATCAGTAATAAACAAACCATTTCACTGTTATGAAAATATGCATCATCGTTGCAACAAACTACCGCAACTTGCGACACATTCTTACCTTTTCTATAATGGAGAAGCAAAATATGCAGTTCCTCCAAAGGAGGAATGAAGTGAAGCTTAAAACGTCGCCTTCAAACAAGTTGTATGCTTGACTGATGTAGTTTAATTAAATTAATCGAAAATCTTACAATACCCAAAACATACATACATACATACAGATATGCATAATTGGTCATTACAACTCTTCAGGCAGGATATCGACCTAGGTTCTCATATTACTTCCTAGTTCTGGTGTTTTGAGAACTTTTGTTACTGTTTTGGTAGATAAACAAATGCCTTTCAATTATATTTACAAACATACATGATTGGCCATTACAACGTTTCAGTGAGGATTACGGCCTAGCTTCTCAATACCACTTGTGTTGTGTGTATTAATTTTATACATGAGTGGCTGAACCTACAGCTTAAAGTCGTCTCTGAACAACAGATGTTTAAGAAACTTTTCGTAGCAAATTTTATTTACTCCCAGAGTTTTTGACAGAAATATGCTGAGAGGCAGTTTCCCAAAAAATATTTTTTTTATTATTCTTTTTGTGTACGATTGTCTGGCCTAGGGTTTGAACCGAGACCGCATATGTCTAATTAGCCAACACAATATCTACTACCAAAAATTAACGATTATTTTCATAAGATCGTAAAAATTGCCTTTTTATTACAAATTTATTACCATTTCAGTATCTTTTCAAATATCTTTGTATTTCTTTCCTTATTTGTTCATTGAAAACAAATGTCTACATTTAAAATTGAATGTTTAATAAATTTACAATAATAATTCAAACCCTTATTAAATTTTATAGTCAATAAGATATAATACAGAAGAAGAAAAAAAAATATTTTACAATCATAGCTACCCAAATTTGGCTAAAACTCGACACATACAATGTGAGGTTTTATGATAATTGATTGTAATTGAATGATTCAACGTTTGATAGTTTATAAGTTGATTCGAAATCTGTATGTCTGCCTGTCTGTCTAAATAGATTTTTAAATTATTGTGAGTTTTTTTTTCACAAACAGTTTGAATACGACGAATATGGACAAATGCCATACAATTTAAGAGGGTAATTCAATTTAATTGTATTTTTAACCTGGCCAATAATGTTTTGTTAATAAAATTGAATTAATTTTGAAAATAGAATAGAAATAATAGTAAAATAATTGTAATAATATTTTATAAAGACTTCGGCATACCAATAGATGAAAATTTATGTAAATTAAGAAAGAAAAAAAGGAGAAGTTGAAAAAATTTCCAAAAATGAAACAAAATTTTCCATTTTTATTTGATTGTGAATCTCGAAAATAAACTCAATCCGGGACCATTGTTTTAATTTAATTTTATTTATTAACAATAATATATATAAAAAAAAAAAAAAAAAAAAAAAAAAAAAAAAAAAAAACTTGTAATGTTCAAAGTCAAGTGCCTTCTTAAATAGTTTTTTTTTTTAATTTAATTTCTTGCGAAAATGTAACAAAAGCGAAGGCAAATAATCGATATTTATTTCAAAACACATCAACAGGATAGAAAATGTTTTTTTTTTTTTGATCAAAAATTTTCGTTTTGTTCAGCATAGTACCTGTAAGGATATTTTAATGACAGATCTTAATATCAATATGAGTTTGCCTCCATATTTAGTCAATTGTAATAAATTTTTTCACTACTTCTGAAAGAGGGAGATAATAGACATCGAGCCATCGATTTTTTTTAAGTTGTCGATTAGTTGCCAGTGGTCTTATTTAGGCCAATCGCAATAGTACCTAAATATCGAAATTTATTTGTCAGCATTAAAATAGGTAAGGTTTCTACAGTTTTAATAACAAACAGAGAGTTTAGTAATTCGTTTCAAGATTATTCTATCGTATAGCCTATTGTCTACAATATGTACAGACGGATATCTATGGTAAATCGCAGTAAGCCATTGTTAATAAAAGAAATATTCATACATTGGATAATTATATGTTAGACTGGTGTATAATAATGCTGGTGATATTAAAAACAATAACATTGTAGGCAATGGTTAGTAATTCGAAAGCCGATGTTCAATATAATTTCACAACCAAGCACAATATGTTTTACTCCTAGTACAGATCGCATACATACAGACATAATTGGCCGTTACAACCCTTCAGTCGGGATTGCGACCTATTTTTTCACACCACTTATGCTGTGTGCATTAAATTTATACATGAGTGTCGAGACCCATAGTGTAAAGTCCGTTTCGAAAGACAAATTTTTGAAAAACTTTTTTCATGGCAAATTTATTTACTTTCAGACTTTTTGCCAGAAATTTGCTGAGAGGAAGTTGCCGAAAAAATATTTGTTCATATTTCATACAAAACTACGGCGGCGGTTCGTATATTAAAATTTATTAGAAATGGACATCTTATAAGGCAGAGGGTTTAGAACATCTTGCTTTCGAGTTGAAAAATTTGTTTTTTTTTTATCAAAAGAGAATTTTTTTCTAGTACACCTCTTGGTAGCATTTCTGCCTTATTTCCGTTTATTTAAACTATTTTTGTTGATCCAGCTAATCGTTGCCTAGAAAGAACGCCCTCCCTGTGATGTTATCCATTTTTTCATAAAAAATGGATAAAGCCACTTAATTTGAAATTCGAAAACTATGATGAAAGATTTGTTTTTCTCAACTTCATTGGTATTCCAACCAAGGTTTCTTTAAATCCATTGGAATTCTAACGTGGGTTTATCACTCTACCGTGAAAATATTTTAATGTCCGATTTCAGTTGTGAAAAAGTTCTACTTCGAATTTTATTGTTATTCATAGTGTTAGTAAAACAAAGTTTTTTTTTTTTTTTGATTCTAAGCAACGATATTCTATGACGTTGAATTTTAATTTTTTCTATAAATTTTATAACATTGCAAATAAACTTTGACAATAAACGTATTTTATTTTTCGTTTCTGTTAAAATTTTTTTGCGAATATTATTTGCGATGTTTTCGTCGTTGTAACCTTTATTTGGTTTCAAGTCGACGAAATTTTGCAATTTGCCAGCCAATTTATAATTTTGAACACATGACTCTTTAGTTGTCACTTTTGCCATAAATGGCAGTAAAGTTTTGAGGCTAAATTCGAATAAAACACAGAAAAAAAGCAAAAAAAAAATTAACATACAATATTTATGAATATTTAATGAAATAGAATTAAGTTAATTTCGTATAAATTTTTGTTGCGTCCAAAATGGTAACTCACTAAATGCAATAGTAATTGAGGAATTCAGTTAAAAAAAAAAATTGGTAAATGATTTGTTAGCAATTTTTTTTGTTGCCATTGATTATTATTTTTTTTTAAATATTTCAAATAATTTTGCATTACTTTTCAAACAATTGCTTGTATTTTCAATCTATCAATCGATTGTGGCTGTCCTTCCCCACCCGTTTACACTTACTTACTCATTCGGGTGTTTTAAAATCTTTTTATAATTTGTCTATTATGACGAGACATCTTCTGGCTTTTATTTCGTTTCATTTTTAAACTGTTTTTAAAGATTTCAGCCACTTTTCCTTCAAATTATTTTCGTACATGATAAAAAGGTGTGCGCCTGCACTTTAAATTCGAAATGAAATTTAGTTTATGTGCGCGCATGACGCACAGAGAAGAGAGTTTTATGTTAAAATGTTAACATAGCTCATAATAAATTATATTTTAATATGACATTTAAAATGTGCTTAAAATTGCCAAATAATTACCATAAATTAATGTATGTGATGTGTGATATTATGAAAACATCATATATTTTTTTTTTAAGTGGACATTGTTTTATTTTAACACAAATAGTTTTTCTTTTTGTTTTTAAATTAATCGCCGACATTGAATTTTAAAATAAAAAAAAAACAATTTTATTTTTTGTTTGGAGTAGAGCAAAATTTAAAAAGGAAGCAAATGTTTATTCCACTTAATTTATTTTAAAAAACATCGAAGGTTTTTAAAGTCTCCAAGTTCTATCAAATTGGAACGATGACGATATCTACTTGGACGATGTCCACTTAGACGATGTCTACTTGGACGATATCTACTTGGACGATGTCTACTTGGACGATATCGACTTCGACAATGTCTATTTGGATGATGTCTACTTGGACGATGTCTACTTGGATGATGTCTACTTGGACGATGTCTACTTAGAATGTGTCTACTTGGACGATGTCTACCTGGGCGATGTCTACTTGGACGATGTCTACTTGGACGATGTCTACTTACTCTATGTTTACTTCGACGATGTCTACTTGGACGATGTCTACTTGGACGATGTCTACTTGGACGATGTCTACTTGGACGAGTTTAGTTGGATAATGTCTACTTGGACGATGGGTACTTGGACGATGTATTAAAGACATTGACCTGTAGTTTGAACCGAGACCTCATGTCTAATAAGCCAACAGACTGCCTTCTAGACCACTGCAACTCCACCACTGCAATGATATGTCATTTAACATAATTCCGGGTTTATTTCGCCTTGCAAATTCGCAAATGTTCTTTGCATTTAACAATAATAGAAAAGAGTTTGAAAACCTGGGTTGAATGCAAATGTTAATAAAATTCATTGACAGAAACCCAAACGAAAAGTAAAAAGTACCAAAAATGGGCATAGCCAAACACAATTATAGGCAAATAATTGTGCTTCATAATTATTTGAAGGTAATTTAGAAACATGACTATGAAATTTCTTTTTTCTTGGTGGTTTTAAACTAAAATGATTTTTTTTTATAGTTATTAGCCGTAAATTTTAGTTCAGTTTATTTTTTATTTGCGTGCCACATTGTAAATCTTTCAAAATTGATTTCTATTGATTTATCATTTTCGATTTTTTTTTCAATCTTTACTTTTTGATGATATTTTGCATGTTCAAACCAGATTGAGAGTGAAAAGTTTTCTGTTAAAAATTTTTTTTTTATTTTATTTTGTAATGTTGTTAAATCAATAAATATTACACGTTGACTGAAATGAAATAAACTTTTACTGCTGCAAAACGATTTGTGTCAATCAATGTTAAAAATATTGCGAAAATTGATTCAACATCTTACATTTAAATAACAAACAAACAAATAAAAAAAAAATAATATGAAAATAAAATACAAATACAAACATATACGAAAGTAAAAGTCAGTTAAACCCGGCTATATGATAGCGGATACCAAATGTCATCTCCATACAACTACGGAAAAATGAATGACAAAAATTAAATTAAAAAAAAATAAGGATAAAACAAAGTAAAAAGCTTTCAGATCTATTATCCAGAATTGTACAGGGTTTTATCTAATTTTTATTTAAAATTTTATATGCAAACTAATTTAATTCTAAACCAATATGTACACCATTTGACTTGAATTTGAAGTTAAATTTCTCCAAATTCCGTATGAATTTTTAAGCGAACATTTTTCTTCCTTTACTCGGAATTTTATACTTTAAAGACTAGAAAATTTCCAAGGAATTAAATTGTAAATTAAAAAAAAAAAAAATAATGGCGAATGAAGTAAGTAATTAATGAGAAAAAAACTGTGGTAAAATCTCCTTTTGCTAGATTTTAATTAAAATTGTTTCATTATATATTATTTATAATTTACGAAACTCCTTATTAAATCTCCATCATTTCCTTTTTGGTAAAGGATTATTAAATAATCTTTACCGATCAAACTTGGTGAAATCAAGTGAAATGGTTGGCCAATAATAAAAAAAAGAAAAAAAAACAAAGAAAATTTAAATACAAAAGATAATCGTAAAAAGAATTTCAACACATTAAATTGTCAAAATGTCTGTCAAATTAACACACCATAATAACTCTGCCTGTCTTTTCAACATTTGAATAAATTTTCATTTTCATTTCATTGTAAATGGATTTTTTTTTTTATTTTTATTTTAATTTTTATAATTTTTTTTTCTTTTTCATTTGCATTTGTCGCATATTTTCCAAAAAAGGTGTCTTGTCTTGTTTTATAATGAACATTTTCATAATTGTGGTGATTATAAAGTTGTTTACAATGATTAGCCAGTCGTCAGTGAGCTAGCCGGCCAGCCAGCCAGTATTTGTTGACTACAAGTAGATGTCAAAAGTTCATGGAAAACTGGACACATTTGTGTGTTAAAATGACACATTTTTCTCTTTTAATTTTATTTTATTTTTAGTTTTTAGTTTTTTATTTTTCATTTTTTCCTTTTTTTTATCAACTTTAAATTTTTATATTTATGCGATATTTTTTTATTGTTAAAATTGTTTTTAATGTTTATGTACTGTGTACTATGCATGGCACAACCTTTAAAAAGCTTTTGATTTCATCAGTTGCGCTTTGGAAAAGTGGTGTCTTTAAAAGTGTCAAATGAAAGAAAGTGAAATTGACTAGACAACAGGAACATTATTATTATTATCATTATTATTATTATTACACTCTTATATAAAAAATTTTATTTAAAGTTTAAAGTTTAAGCACTAATGCTGGTAAATGAATGTATATTTGATCGGTGAGCATAAATTTTGTACAACATAAACGCTAGTGATATTTTCAATTAAATAAAGCCTAAATCGTATCTTTCTTAAGAGTGGCCTATGAATACATATTCGTATATTCTAAATACGACGTTAGGCCTTAAAAGCACCTCAGAACATATGCTCTTTATATTTAAACAGAGTACTCTAGCGTAGTATCACTTTATGACATATAAAATGAAGTTTATTTTTGTATAAAGAAGATCCAAAATTTTTTAATCATTGAATAAATAGTTACCGAATCTAATATTACTACTAAAATTTGAAAAAATTTAATTTTTTTAAGTCGCCGTCGTCTAGTTGTAGCGTATTCGCTTATTATTCGTAAGGCCATAGTTCAAACGCCAGGGCAGACATCTTCAACGGCTGTCTCTCAGCAGATTTCTGGCAAAAATTCTGAGAGTAAATAAAATTGCCATGAAAAGTTTCTCAAAACTCTGCCGTTCGGAGTCGACTTTAAACTATAGGTTCTGGCACTTATGGACAACATTAACACACACAACCAGCGTTGCCAATAATTTTTTTTAAAAAACTTTTTATTTCTGGGATAAAACCTTGTTTTTACAAGAAAAAACTTTTTTTTTACAAAAGTACCAAAATTTTCTAAAGGAAACACCGGAGGCCGGTGCCCTCTGTTGGTGTTTCTTTATTACTTTTGTCCGGGACTAATAAAATACACAATTTTTTTTAATGTAAATATTTAAATATTACTGAATTTATTGAAAAAAACTTAAAATTGAATTTTGTCGAAAAAAAATTGTTTTGTTCAAACAACTTAAATGAAAACTTTTTCGCATCTCCAAAAACTTTGAAAAAAAAGGGAAAACTTGGCAAATGGCAACGCTTCACACAACATAAGTGGTGTATTAACCTAGGTCGTAATCTAGTGAAGAGTTGTAATGATCAATTATGTGGAACTGAACTTAATTAAGTAAATCGTGTTTCTTTGTATTTGACTCCTGAAGAGAATAATCTATGATTTCCTAATATCTGGTGTTTTGAGAATTTTTGTTACTGTTTTGGCGGATAAATAAATGCCTTTCAATTATAGTTTAAAGATTATTTTATTTCAAATAGTATGATCTCTCAATAAACTAAGGCTACCGCCTACAATGCGGCGTATGGCTCAGTCTAATTGAAACCACACCAATTCATACATTTTGGAAAAAAATATCTTCAAGTGTTATGATGAAAATTTCATTATAAAGTTCCAAGATTTACAAGCATTGTTCATTTGTTACTCTTTTTTATATTGAATTAATTCTACTAAAGAGAAACTTTATTTGCAAAAGATCTTGAAGAAATGGATCTGCAACAAAAAATGGATTTAGAATATCTAAGTTTAAATTGATAAATTATTCAAGCACTAAATGCGAATTAATAAAAAATATTCAGTTTAATAAAATAGGAACTATTAACGTGTACATATTTGTGTATTAACCCTTAAAGTCCTTAACAACTTCACAAATTGTAACATGAAATATTTTTAAATTAATACGTTTTGATGTTATAATTAACAATAAAAACTGAAAACTAATAAAATAATGGTGTTTTGCACTTTCAAAATATGTAAGATTTTTAGTTCTTTTATGCTAACATATAAAAAAAATCGGTCATTTTGAAACAATTTTTTGCTGTTTTAAATATTTTAATGTTTTAATTTTTTAATTTACGGCATTAAATTCATAAATTTAAATTTATTGTGATTTCTTGTTGTTAAAATGTATGAATGGGTAACTACAAACAATAATAATATTGTATATTTTCCTAAATATTTGCTTTATCGTCCATTTTTAAAACATCAATTTAAGCAATTGTCATTTTTCGAAATTTTAACGCTCTCTAAAGTATAATGCATTACTTGTTATCGTATTATTTTCTTACAATATGGATTATTGACTAAACGATGTATTTTTGAAATCAATTTACTAAATCTCCAAGTGCCTGATATCCGATACAATTGCAACTTCAATTTTAATAATAGAAACCTTTATTTAAAGTTTTTTTTGTTTTGAAATATTGCAATTCATTTATTTCATTCATTCATTAATTTGTTCATTTGTTAATGCTGCTACAAATAATGCTCGTATTCACTATTTAAAATGTGATTAATCACCGAAAATGTCAATGATTTTTCGTTTTGACCTTCTCATTTTACATTCAGATATGGTGTAATCATTTTATTTGATTTTATTTTATTTATTAAATGCATTATGAATATTTACTTTTGAATAGAAAACGATTACCTGTTGCAGCAAATCAATGGTGAATCGATAACGGAGGAGAATAAATGAATGAATTGAATTGAATTGAATTGAATTGAATGGATTATAAAGCGTGTTCAACAAATATTTACAATGATCGGCTGTCTGATTATATGAAAATCAAATTGTAAATAAAACAAAAACAATTTATTTCGTATTGAAAATTAAAAAAAAAAAAAAAAAATGAAAAAAGAAAAAACGGATGAATTAAAGCCATCATCCAACAATCAACAAAATATCGTGTTCAGTGGTGTGGTGGTACATAACCGTTTGTTATTCATGATTTTTCTTTTGTTTCTCTGATTAAAATAGAAGATAAAACGTTTTTTTTATATGTTTTTCTTTTCTTTCTTTTTTATTTTATAAAAAAAAAAAATATTAGAAAAAATTTGAAATACTCCATGATCTTTGCATAAAGCAAAAAAACAAAAAATGCAAATTTTTTGTTGCTAATAAACAAAACGATCATAGACGACCGTACGGACGTATAGAGTTTAAAAATCATACATAGCAGGGAAATTTATTTTTCATGTTTCATTTAAATTATGCTTAATTTTACATGAATATTGAAATATTTTTTATGAAGCCTTTATGGTTTTTCCTTCCAAAAACTTTTTTTTTTAAATTTCGACCGTAATTTCTTCTCTCTCTCTCTCTCTCTCTCTCTCTCTTTTTTTTTTTTTTTTTTTTTTTTTTTT
>QOCX01000542.1:26481-39711 GCA_005959815.1 Sarcophaga bullata
TAATTTTCACTGATTTGTTATGTTGAGTCTTTCGTTTTTTTTCATTTTTTTGTTGTGATGGTTGCATTGGTAAAATTCATTGGCGTTGCTGAATGAATAGTTTTTGCGTGCTTTGTTTCAATTACAAATTTTTATTTAAAGGAAGAAATTATTTCTCAAAACTCTAGCAGTTTTGTTGCTTATTATTTGGCGGCAATTATAGATTTTCAATGTAATTTGGCATCCATTTTATGGCACAATTTTACCGCAATGTAATAATTATTAGTTGATATACAGTCAAAGAAAAATCTACATACACCGGTGTATGCAGACTTTTTTCTCGTTAATTTTTATATTTTTCCCTCATAATTTCTGTTTTTTTTTCATATTAGTTTTGTTCTTCAAAAATTCTTAGTAAATGACTTAAAAAACTCAATGAAATCTTTTTCAATTTAATAGAAACGTCTACCGGTGTATGTAGATTTTTTCATTGACAGTATACCATAAATATGTGCAAATATTAAAAGATCTGTTTTTAAATCTAAGAAATACAATTATTAGCACAAGATTTATTTTATTTAAACGGTTAAATAAAATATTTTTATAATACAGCGACCATTAGACGAGTAATGGTAGCCATTCGAGAGTCCTAAAACGCCGAAGTAGCTTGCAGTTTAAGCTTTTCTAAATATAGCCGACGCATTTAATAACACTTGCTACGGAATCATAAAAAGGATATTGAATAAAAGAGGTTTATACACTTGAATTTTGGCTTCTTCCATGCATACGAGACAGTTCTAATGTCTAATGTCGATAAAATAGGCTTAGGTTTGTACGAATATTCGACTCCTTCCAGTTAAATGATTTCACTCAAATTGTAAAATAAAAATGAATGGGAATATGGAAAGCTTTGCAAGAAGATCTAAGCAAATCCAATACGATTAGATGTTGTATGGGTAAGTAGGATAAACTTAAAAACAACTCACATGGAGTTGAATAATATACAGAGACTGATATACTTTGGGATATTATTTATAATTAATTTTCACAACTACTTACTTGCCGTTAGTATCAATGACATTTGTCAATGACCGTTAGCTTCATAATGTTATCGTTTAAGAACTACTTTTGTTTGTGAATTAGAAACGTTCCAAAGGTACTTCGTTTTCAAGTTATCATTTTTTTTTTTTTGAAACATCAAGGGAGATTTGGTTATTCGAAACGAATAATAACACGGTGCGACAGTGAAAATACACCCGAGTAATTTCATAGTCTAAGTTGTTGACTAGGTTGAGTGGAACTTAAAAATACTTTTTTTATATTTCTCGAACCCTCCAAACTTGTTTTATTTGGCAAAAACTGTTTCTTTTTGATCTTTTCACACAAAATCATTGATTACGAAAACATATTTTAAAAATCCAAAGTTTTTTTTTGAAAGGGGAGAGATTAACCTTTATAACGGTATACATAAACATTTTGTTCAAACTTATATCTTATGAGCTTCGATCCGGTAAACTTGGAAAATATGATTTTTTCTCATTTTTTTCAAGTTCAGTTATTCGTAATTACAAAATTAAATTAAAAAATCTAAGATAAATGATGACATTCTGAAAGTGCATTATCTTGTGAGGATATTGACTGATTTCGTTTGATCAAATCGGACAAAAATTACAGTAGTTATTTATTAAATAGTAAAATAGTTGTGTTATATTTTTTTATTATATGTTATCTTATCAAATGAACTTTCAGTTCAAAAATTTTCAGAATTTTTGATGGATCTTGATTGTCTTCCTTTAATCAATTTCTAATTTCAACATTTTCAATCCGTATTCTTATTTTTTTTTTTATAACTTAATTTTATTTAAATTGATTTATATTTCTTGTGTTTTTCCCAACTCGTATGATACTCCGAATACTGAGTCATTTTTATGACGTTGATTTGTTTAATTCCGCTTAAATTTTTATTTGTTTTTTTTTCCTGTTTGGTCTGAAATTTTAGCGTATAAAGTAAAAAATCTAAATTAGAAACCTACATTGTGATTGAAGAGTATTTCAGCATTAATTTTTAAAGTGAAATATCTTTAAAATCCTAAAGTGAAACAATAAAAATCACAATAAAAGCCAAATGGTTGGATAATGGGAAGCACTCTTAAACTCAATTGAAACAATTTCAGAGAGAGACTTTAAATTCAATGCATGAAAATACCGTCATTTGTGTGGGAGAATTTTTGGCATGATATTCATCCATCACTATGGGTGAAGATTTTAATAATTTCTTAAGCAACACAAACAAAAAAAAATTATTTTTTCTGTTTTTCCTTTCCATACATTTGAAATGAAATGCAATTTTGTGACACAGTTTGGATGGAGATTCGATTTAAAAACAAACAGAAAATAAAGCTCCATTAAGCGAATTTTAAAGAACTTTGACTTAAAAATCGAAAAATCATTGTAAAACAAAACGGGGTTAAATAGGCAAATAAAACAAAACAATAAAACACAACATGATGGCGTATTAAACACATGTCAGTCGTTTCTGTTTTTTTTTTTTTTTTTGGTTTTTTCTGTTTAGAATAAGCAGCTGTTTAAACTCTTTTGTTTTGGTATTGGCAAGAGAGAAAGAATGGAAATAAAAAAGACGCTGTTTATGAGCTTAAACGTTTAGTCATCAAGACTCTGTTTTTTTTTGTTTGTTGTTGTTGCAATAAAATTATCTGCTATTTTAAATCAGATACTTTTATTTTATACTTTAATACTTACTTACTTACTTATTTATTTTACTTACTTGTGTGTTTCATTCGTTTTTTTTTTGCTGATGTCTGAGAAGAAAAAACAGAAAAAAAATCATTTGAAATTAAGAAAAAGAGAAAAAAAATAAACTGTGAGTTTGAAAAGACAATGAACTTTTTTTTCCTCCTCTTAAAGACAATCGCATTATACGACAAGTATTGGTTGACTGGTTTAAGCGTGGAAATCGTATGTAATTCTTGATTTGTTACCCTGTGTAGCTTTTCGTGTGTTTTGATATTTTTTTTTTAAATTTATTTCTGTTATAAATCATTAAAAATACTTACGACAATCAACTATGACTGTTAAATATATAAAAATAAAAAAAAAGAAAAAAAAACACACGGTTTTTCTTGTCTGCCTCTAGTGTTTTAATACAAATGACGTGTTAAATTATTTTCTGCTTGTAATTGTTGTAAATATATACAACAGAAATAAAAAATTCAATAAATATTTACTGATTGAATATATATAATACCCTACATTATGTCATTTACGTCAACTGTCTCTCAATTGTACACTAGATTCAATTCCAAAGTATTATTAGAAAAAAAAAATCCATAAATTATATGGCTTGAGTCGTTCTTTATTACATTTTCCTATACTCAACCCCCCTTCCCCCTATAAATTATTAAAAGTCCACATATTTCTTTTTAATCGAGTGTGGCTAAATTAACTCAGTAGTTGATTTCAATTAATTTTTCTTAACGCTTCTTGTTTTTTGCTTTGGACATTACTGTCCGTCCATTTGTTTTTTTTTTTTATATTTTTAACACATTCTTTCTGTAATTACATCGTGCCAAGTAATTATTAACATTAGCTTGTGTAGGAAAAAAAGGTGACTATTTATTTATTAATTCTTGATTTTTTCTCCCTCTCTGTCTGTCTGTCTGTCTGCTTGATATTATTATTAAACACATTTTAAACCATTGACTAACTAAACGATTCAACAAAGACAATAATTGTAGAATTCTAATAATATCAGAGCTTTAGCATCTGTGGCCCGCAAATAAGTTCAAAGAATAGCGTTACTTTCAATTTATTTGTAAAGCTTAATTAATTTTTCCATTTCTTACGTACTAAATTAGAATTTTGGTTTGTACGGTGCTAAATTTATTATAAAAAAAAAAAAAAAAAAAAAAAAAAAAAAAAAAAAAAAAAACCTTTTCTTTCTAATATAAAAACATTACAAAGGGATAGTGATACTATTTTTCTGACAGGTGTTAGCAAATGTCTAGACTTTCGAGGGCCTGTAACTTTGCCGAATATTAACAGATTTTTAATTTTTATGCTATATTCACCAGCATTTCACATTCTTGTCACTTTATGACGCAATGAACCAAGTTTTCTATTAATATACCGAAGACAACAACCCAATAAATTTTTACGGTAAATTTTGCTTCTATACAAATAGCAACTGCTTAGTATAAAAAAAATTAATTATTGAACTGAAACAAAATGAAAAATTGGAAGAAAGATAAAAAAGATAATTTACAACAAAAATCTGTGGTTTTCCTCAGAATATTGCTTTTTTTAATTGTCTTTCTAATAGGTTTGTGATTTATTTGAACCAATTCTGTCTTTGAGATAAGTCACAAGGCGTCAATGCGTTGAGTTATTCATGCTGAAATTTCGATTAAAATTTGTTCATGACCAACATGCGACGCTTTTGTAAACCATAGACTGTGAACAGATATCCAAAACATTTCTTTATGTTAGTAAACGGCACTAGACCCTAATTATAGTGATTTGAGAACACATTCATTCAACATCCTACATTCCTTGTAAAACTTTAATGTTTACAAAATTGCGAACATCGACATCGACAGTGAATGCAGATGTGGCATTAATTAACCTTCTAGTGGAGGTAATTATACCCCCTTGATATCTTAGCACGGAGAGCTACGTGATATTCCATGTGGTGTAGCAACAAGTTGCATTTGTACGTGTTGTTGTCCATTGTTGGTTGTATTGCATGTCAATGTATTCGATAGATTAAATATCGTTTATTTTATTTTTTTTTTTTGTTTTTAAATATTTTAATTTTGTTTTATTTTTCAATAATTTAATCATTGCCCACCTCTGTTTAATTAATTTGTTTATTTACCTTTATTTATTATAAATAAATTGTTTTTTTTTTGTGCAATTATTGTTTTTCTATAATAGTTGGATACAATTATTAATTATTTTATTTAAACTAACCTTGCCGTTTTCCGTTCCCAATTGCAGCTGTGATTGAATGAATATTTTTCATTGCAAAACATTTTATCCATGAGACCTTTAGGTCATATCGAGATTAGTTAAAACTGATAATAACAATAAAACTATTGTATTAATTTTTAATGTATTAAGCCAAATATTAGACAATTTTAAACAATAAAACTGAATAATATTCACAATTAATTGTTAATAAATTTCATCGGTCGAAAAATTAAATATTCTTTGAAAATAATTTTCAATATATTGTGTCTAATAAAAGTTAATTTAATTTAATAATTTCATTTATTATTAAATTGAATGTTTAATAATAATTGTTGTTATCCGCTTAAATTTATATACACGAAAAAAAAATTGTAAACTAAGATCTGTTTTCCAAATTAAGAAAGAGGAAAAGGCCTCACCTCTGTTGATAATGTATTTGTCCATCTGTCAGTATTTTTTTTTTTTTTTTGTTTTTATCTATTATTTGCATAATTATATACACAATGTTTTGCTACTTTTAAATTTTCTTTTTCAAAGTTTTTCTTATGCTTTAATCATAAGCCTGATACCTTGACTTGACTCGATTCAATTGCAAATTTTTATTTAAAAAAAATTTTTTTTTTTTTTGCTGTGGCACCCAATGTCTATGCACTTGTTTAAATTTAAATGTTAAAATAAAAATAAAAAATAACAAATAAAAAATAGAATAAATATAAATAATAATAAAGTGCCATTTAATTAAAAAAAAAAAAAACTTTTTGCAACTTTCGCTTGTTTCGTGCGACAGACGGAATGTCGTTGCGGCAAACTTATCGCACTCATGTAAAAAGTTGAATTTTCAAGGCAAAAAATTACACGTAAATATTCACAACTTATGGTTTTACATGTTCATGGTGGCAACAATGTTGGCTTTAATGAATCTTGCCAACTGTAATAACGATTGAGATGTAAAAATTAAACATTTTTTCTTTTCATATCGTTAAAATTCCATGTAAATGATTTTTATGCTATTCATTGTTATCTGTACAAGCGGAATAAGATTTCTAACTTTAAAACTATTTTCCATTTTCAATTTTAATTTAATTATTTAATTTATAAATTTAGAAAATATTTTATATTTCCGTCTTGAAACTAATGGTTTTTAATTAATTTCCGAAGATTATTTAGTTTTTTATTACCATAATTTTCTAGAAATCTGTTCAAATTGTAGGCACAATTAAGCTGGATCCCCCTATTGACTACACGACATCTGAATTCGCTTCGCTCCTAGACCAATTGATTTTGTACGTACATTAATCCTACTACTATTTATCACAAGACATTAATTGTATGAATTTGAAGCGAATTATTTTTGAAGAATATCGCATGACACTTAACACTTAACACTTAACGCTTGAGTAATATGTAAGAAGTAGTTGCGATGTCAGTGAAATTGGTGGGCGTGGCTCAACCTAAGGCCGAATGACATTGAAATAATTTTATGTTGGGATATGGAAAGAGAATCCGTCATAATAATGCAAAGTGCTAAAAATCTTTCGTTCTAAGACAGTCGAATGTACGTATTTGCTTTCGGAATGTTTTAATTATAATGAATTTCAGTTCAGATCAGAGTCTGGAAAAGTCATAACTTTCTTAGAAAATTTCTTTAACAACGAAATTTATTTTTCATCCAAATAACCGAAGATTGTCGTAAGAAAAAAGCAACCTACTCCAATTGTTGTGGCAACAACCTTTTATCATCACCAACAAAACTTACTTATGTTGTGATTTCTTCTTTTGTAAGTACATAGTCTTCAAATCAATCAAATCAAATCGAATGCAATATCTTAAATATCAATCAAATAGGAACAGTCGTGATCTCACTGAATTTGTCTTTGGGTCCTTCGTCTGCTATTGATAGTCTATTTCCTCATGAAAACTCTCAGCAATCACAAAGGCGATTGGAGGGATAATATATTGCTGAGAACACCAGAGGAATGTGGTTGGTTTATGCTACCAACTTAACTGGAGTACTCAAACAGGTTACCCGTTATGCTAATTTTATCCCGCTGTAGTTTGGTTTTAATATGATTTTCACCATAGCCATTGTAAGATTAACTTTCTAAAAATAAAGAAGTGTGACAGTAGAAACGTAAGGAATGCATGAAAACTCTCAGAGAATTCTAGAATTCTCCAAAAATTAGGTCTTAATTATACACAAAATTATTATAGTGTGTATGGCCATTTATATTTTGGCTACCTTTTAAGAAACTCCGCCTGCATGCAGAGTGATGCGACCGATATGCCACCTGGTGTTATGAAATCCCTAGGGCTGATAAGATTTATGTTTTATGAGATTTTGGCAACTATTAGCGAAACTTAATCCAAATTAAGCTTCAGGAATTGATAAACTCAGTGGTATTTTTATATTATTTGTCACAGACCTGAGTCTCTAGGGGGAATCGAACCCACGACCTTCTCGCCACTAGTCTACCACTTTACACACTATGCTGCCAGGGAACCCAAACTCAGTAGTAAATCAATTGTATGAGTTGAGAATTGACATAGAAACGCCTAAGGAAAACTTTGTATTGAAATACGGATTCATTATTCATATGCATATGTTGATGTAAAAATCTATGATTTCATTGGCTAGTAAAAGTATATTTAACATTAAATTGTTTATTTATTTATTTATTTATTTATTTTTTAAAAGTGAATGAGAAAGTTGTAAATATACGTGTAAAGTTTACTCCTCAAAATCTAATTAAAAAAACCAGATGGATTACTACTGTACATACATACATTTTGCAAAATGCTCTGAAAATAATACTCAAATAAACAATGTTTTGGGATTAAAATTCCACTGTGTATGTCTTCTTTACATTTATATAAGCAACTGAATAGTTTTAACATTTTCTTCTTCTTACATTTTTAAAATTAAATTAGAGGTGTTGACGTAATTTTCCTCAAGGTTGAAATTGTGGAAAAACAAATGAAATAATCCTTTCATTCAAAAGCAACAACTACACATGATATTGAAATTATTTTCTTTTTTTCTTTGATGGAAATTTTGTAATTACTTCATGGGTAAAGAGAAGCGGTACCACTCCTTGTTAACTTCAAATATTTACAGGCTTAAGTGAGTGGTGAAATAATGGAATAAATGACCAAATGAATGAATAAGAAATGAATGAATGAATTTTGAATGATTTTTTACTTTTCCGACTGGTGTTGCTTGCTTGCCACTGGTCATAATTTTATTTTAATTTGAATTTTTCCTTTTTTTTTTTCTTTCTTTTCTCATTCACTTCACTTAATATCTTCCGTTGTTAAAGAAAACCGTATTAGTGAAGTAAAATGAAATTTTTGTTTTACATAATTCATCAGATTTCATTTGTATATTCAAAGCATTTTGTGATTTGACTTCTGGTCATTCATTCAATCATCAGTCCATTTACAATCATTCATTCAGCCATCCATTGGTTTGTTTTCTTTTTTGATTTCAAGGAAAAGAAAAATCTTAAAATTTTTTTCATCAATTTTTTTTCTCTTTTGTTTTCCTATTCCTATTCCTATTTGTATTCCTATTTCTGTTTTTTTCCACTTTGAATTTAAATTTAATTTCATTTCATTTCAGTGTTAAATGGTTTTTTAAATATTTTGATGGTTATTTGAATTTGTGTAGCTTCTTTAAAATTGGTATTCAAGTGAAACCATTTGTTTATAAAACTTATCATTTGCAATGATGATTTAATGTCCATCTGACACGCAAACCTACAATATTTCCTTCTGCTTACCTCTTTAGTTTCATCTGTTTTTCTGTGTCCATAGACAGTTTTTATAATAAATTTCTAATCAATTTAATTAAGTTGAGTAGTTTTTAACTGAAGAATAATTGTCGAAAATTATTAATCAAATTGCTGCATATTATTTAATAAAATTTAAGCAATTCATTTTCAAAGTCTTTAACTTTTCTATTTTCTTTCATTTTTTTTTTTTAATGAAAATTCATTTTTTTTTCTCTCTTTTTTCTAATTACAGGTGCGTTTTAAAAAAACTATGACATCAAAATATGATCATTTGTGGTAAATATTTATGAGAATGTATTGAACAAAAAATATTAAAAAAAAAAAATGATTTAAAAACGTGTACATTGCGTTCACACCTTCATAATATACATTGCTGTTCAAAAAAATAGATTCATCACTATCTAACATCTTTGAGACTAAATCTATACTAAAGAAGAATAATGCGAAGTGTAACAGGATTATATTCATAATAGATCAGTAAACAAATTACTGTTACTCTTTTACGTATAGAGCTTGAAATATTGTAAATTATTTGGAGAGTAGGTGTACCTATTTTTTTAAACAGCACTGTATATTTGGTTTTTCTAATATCTTGAACTTATGAATAGCGGGAATATAAATTAATATCGTACATACGTATATTATTCAATTTACATTTGAAGCCAATTTTTGGATTTTTTCATTCAACGTATCAAACGGCAACTAAAACAAGTGCAATTAAATCTTCTAATTTTACGTTTCTAAATAACAACCTTGACTTCGTCATACTTTTTCTTTTAAATTTTGTTACAACTACAGGGTATGGCTTTTGTTCGTATTACACCGGATACTACGAATAAATCCATCAATGCCTAACACAAATAATGGTTAGAAAAGGTTTTTTTTTTGGTATTTCTCTTCGTAGAATTTCACGAAATTTGAATTTCACTGGAAAGAAGAATTTTAAAGCAAAATTTTGGTTTCTCGATGTCTTTCAAAAACAGTCTCGTCAGATAATAACTAAAATTTTCAAATTCACAAAATTCAATTGTCAAGGAAGTCTAAGATAAAGTCCTTTAAAATCCAATTAAAGTAATTATAAGAAAATATCCTAAAAGCTGTAGCAAATGCGCCGAAACGGTATTTCGTTATTAAGTGTCATAGTAAATCCGATATTAACTTTTACCATTTTTAAACGTTTTATGATCGATTAAAGTTATCGTTTTTTTTTTGACCAGCAAAATTGTGGCCTAGAGGTAATAATTGTTTTTTAATAAATTATTTCTTTGCCTTTGGAACCTGTGGTTCTTTGTTAGAATTTGTACAAAAATTTTGAAAATATCATGAGATTAGATTGTAGCTATAATTTTAATAAAATTTGACTCACATTCTCAGAATGATTAAATTTAAACCAAATTTTATGAAAATTGAACACCGAGGTCTAGTTGGTACAGTGCTGGGGCCGTTGGTTCGATTCACACAGTAAAAAATGTAAAGTGAGAATTATTATGATAAACATATTTTAAAAAAAAAAAAAAAAAAAAAAAAAAAAAAAAAAAAAAAAAAAAAAAAAAATGATCATTTAAAAACATTGTTCGCACTGTACCAACTTTCTTCTATAAAACTATAATTCCTGCAAAAAAAAAAATGACTGGGAATAATGACAAACAGAATCCTGTTTTTCTCAAACAATTTTTCGTTACGCAACCACATAATGAGGTTAAAATCAATTGAGCTAAGGATATACTTCAACTTTTTAACCCAAATTAGCACAACTACTTGGAATCTAGGGCAGAAATGCATAACGATAATGAATATAAAAAAGGCCTTTTTTTGTTTCTTAAATTTCAACGTGATGTACTTGCCAAATTCTAGTTCGTCTTGGGTTTTTTGTTTTTAAATGAATTCATTGCTTAAGGAAGTGATAACAGTTGTCTTAAAACATGTTCCCCTTAACTTGTCACATTTGTATGCAATCGACGTGACTTCCCATGTTACAAAAATTGTTAAAAATATTGTAGAAAATCATCCTATCTATGTCATCCTTTCATGGCATTTGTTCAATTTGTAGACTTTGGTAAATTTTTTTTTGTTAAAAATTAATCAGCCATAACGTTTGGCTGCATACACGATGTAACATGAGAAAGAAAAATAGAAAAATAGACCTGAGACTAGGACATGACGAACGTACATACGTGTATTTAAACAAATTTGTTAAACCAATATAAAGAAAATTTCATAATATGTACATGATTTTTTTATTTTTTTTTTTTAAATTTTCTATAAATCGTATTCTATAATACGGTTGTATTAAACAAAATGTTTACAATGTAATCAGTTTGGCTGGTTAGTTGGATGGCTGGCATGATTTTTTGTGGCAAAGCTTTTCTTGATTCATTCACAATTTTAATTCCTGGTTTTATTGTTGGCGATGGTGTTAAAGATTTTTGTTTTTCTAAAGTCGAACAACAACAGCCAAATAGTTTATGACAAAAATTTGTATGTTTTTGAAGTTTTACAACTTTTAAAAACCATTAAAAAAGTTTTATAAGTTTAATTTTTTTTTTTTTTATTATTTTTGGTTAATTTCCAGGAGTCATTTTGTTGTTGGCTATGTTTGCAACATGCAAACGATTTATTGCTGATGCAAAAAGTTAAATAAACAAAACCCCCCAAAAAAAAATACTCTTTTACCCACTAACTTTATCATTTTTTCTTTAATTTCTTTATGAATTGTTAAAAGTTTATTTAATTGTTGTTAATTTACCAAAAAACAACAAAAAATCAAAATGTTTTTTATTTAACGCTGACGTTGGTGACGGCGTTGGTAATTACAACACTGTTACAGTGTAGCATAGCCATCAATTGAATTTTTTTAGTATTCCATTATTTGTTGCTTTACTTGAGTTGTAGTTGTATTTGAGGATGTGAGGTAAACTTAACTTTGACAAGCTGTATTGCATTCACCGACTAGTCTAGCCATGCCATGAAGATTCACTATATGTTATTAATACCTTATTTATTTATCCAGTTTGTGTGAATCATTCTTTTACAGCTCGTGAGAAACAAAACGTATTACTTAATACCTACATATAGTTTCGAAATATAAAAATTACTGCATTATTGCCAAGTTTAATGGAAGAAAAATGTTTATATACGTTTGAAGTAAAATTACAAATACAATATTTAGTATTTTAAAACTAGCGTAGAAGAAATTTGTTTTTTTTGTGCATATAGATACTGGTGTTCGAATTAGTTATCGTTATCGTTATCGTTATCGCATTCATGAGACATATGCACCGTATACTCCGTATATTTTTTTCTAACTTTGGAGTTAATTTCTGTTTAATTGAAAAGAAATTCGGGCAACAGATTTCCAGAGGCCAAGACTATCAGATTCATCAAATAAATTATCCTTAAATCACCTGCAACCATACATAGCTGCAGGCCTCATGCACTGAAATAAAATGGATGAAGACGACTTTTTTCAATAAGAACAGCTTTCCACTCCTAAATGCAATTATAGTAGGAAACTGGTGAAGACAATTTAATATCAAACATTTTAGAGCTCATTTTAGAGCAAAGTTTGGGAAGAATTAGGTTGGATCCGCACTTACTATAAAATTTGGACAAGCTGTTTCGAAATCGTATTTTATTAGGCATTTGTTATGAGTAATGCATTAGAAAAAGAGAGACGAGAGCAAAATGTGTTCAAATGATCCATAACCATGCTTTCTAAATGAAATGGAGGTACAGGGGAGATACCTTAGCAATATGGCAATAGTTGTAATGACAAGAAACAAGAAGAGAAAACACAACATCTTCTTGTTCATTGTGAGTTACATGAGAACCCGTGGCGAAATGTTTTTGGAAGAGATGTACATCCTACAATTGGCAAAAAAAGTGATTACAGCTCCGTGCCTTAGCAAGACGGACGTATTTAGGTGACATTGCCTATGTAAAAATTTATTTTTTCTGATTTTTTTTATGATGAGTTCTTTGTTCATTTCTCTTGAATTAAACGCAAATAAAATGGAATTTGTTATTTTTAATTTTGTCATGCACTGTGCAGAAGCAGCTAAAACTTTAAATCAAACTCCATTGTATCCTTGAGATATGTGTAAACGTTGCAACTCTGAAGGACTGTTGGTTGTAATTTAAAAGCTTTTGTAAAACTTGTAAGTTCCCTTTGAGATTTTACGAAATTTTTTTTTTAACAATTTTTTAAACGATTAAAACGAAAAAACAGAAAATATAATGAAATAAATCAAACATGCAATCAGAAGCATTCAGTAAATATAATGAATTTAAAGGTTTCGTACTCATTTATTATTTGTCTATAAAGAAATTGCATGTTATAAGTGAAAAAAAATGAATTTAAATGAAACGATTACTTGAAATTATCGAACAAACAAATATTTTTTCAGTTTCAAAAAAAAAAAAAAAAAAAAAAAAAAAAAAAAAAAAAAAAAAAAAAAAAAAAAAAAAAAAA
>QOCX01000542.1:44174-78158 GCA_005959815.1 Sarcophaga bullata
TTCTTTTGTTACTTCCTTCCCCTTTAGTCATAGTTTCAATAACTTTTATAACTTTATAAGTCATAAACATTTTATTTTTTCTGTTAATATTTACACAATTCAACATTAACGTTGTTAAACATGCGCATAGTCTTGAATAAAAATCTTAAACGCAGCTACAGAAACACTGCAAAAACTCAGAAGAAAAGTTTTTTATTTTTCTTTATTTTTTATTTTTTGTTTTTTATATTATCTATCTTTGCTAGAAGTTTTAAAATGTAAAAAGAAAAAAAATGTCAATAGACCACGAACTCAGACTTCCAATTCTTACCATGAGAGATAAAAACTCAAAAATTATTAATTTCGGACGACGTGATCGTATAGCCGTGCGCTTTAGCTTAATTATCACTGCGGAAAGTGTTATTCATACTACCACTTGATTTTTTTTTTTTTTTTTGTTTGTTGTGAGAAATTGACCAATGTTATGTACAGAATAAATTTATATTTGGCGTACTGTTTCATTTAAAATCAGAAATGACTAACGATAATATCGTGTCCCATAAAGTGGGATTACAAGGGCACAGGTCGAAAAAAAGCAACATAAAGCATCAAATGAGATTCGGAGTAGGGAAAAATGATCAAAAACAACTGTTGACATAGTAAAACGTAGACTGCGAGAAACTGTAATCTTTGAAAGAAATCATTATTGTTTGGAGAGTATCCGACAGTGTTATTTGTGGACGAAACAGAAATTAATAGGTTCGCTCCGGTAAAAGTTGAAAGAATTTGAATTAAAGTACCTACACGTTTTAAAGCATGGAGTTTTCTTAAGCGACATAATTGTGCTGTATACTGACGATAATAGGCCAATAACAGGGGTATTTCAGCTAGGTAATGATCCTAGTCATGTAGACTGGCCTTTGTACTGTTCTGGCCTCTTCGCGATGGAGATCTTACGACAAGTTGTAAAAGCCAAAGTAAGTTTTGATGATTTCTTTGACGAAATAAAGAAAGTTTGGAATTGCCATTTCAAGTAGTACTTGTAAATATTGTTTGGCTCGTGGACGTCAATGTTCTGCGACAAAATATTGATTTTTTTGTAATGAAATGGCATTTTCATAAAATATATTTTTTTTTATAAAATGTTTACAGTGTTCGCGATAACATGCACAACTGATATCAATCTTATTTAAAAATATTGCTTTCAACTTTATAAATAATAATTTCATAATAATAATTTTGCACTCAGCTACATTTGTTCGTATTTTTATTTTATTTTTTTTTATATCAAATACCGTGATAAATGGTGCTATTCATATACAATATATTGAACACTTCAGATACCTTAATCGAGTAATGGGTAATGAATGGGCTAGACTATTAGCGTGAGGGTTGTTGGTTCGATTTTCATCACAGACTCTGGTCTGTTACACTACATCGAGCATAATTTCTAAGTTACATAGCTCGTAATAACTGTAGTATAATTTGTGATTGTATTGTAATCAATAAATAAATAAGTAGTGAATATAATGTTTTTATTATTATTATTCTCATTAGATATTTAAAAATTTTTCTAAGCCTAAAATTTATTTGTATGCGTAATACATATACATGTATGTACCAAGACCTGATATTATTATAGCTTGCCGTTAAAGTTGAGGATAGTTAAAGGTACCTTTAGCTAAGGGAACTGTAAAGTCTCCTTTAACTTGTTTTCGTCATTACAACTTACAGATAAAATAAACTTAAATTTTTCAAAAATATGGCAGTGTCAAGGCATTTAAACAATTTTTTTTAAAGCAGTGGCAACGACTGGCTTTTTTTTTTTTTTGTTGTATTTGCTGTATAATATGGCAAGTTCAAACATAAAAATCCTCCCTTTAGCTTAAAATCCAGTTAAAAACCTTCCTTTAGTTAGCGGCAAGTTGTAATAATTTAAAAAGTTCCTTTCTAACAAAGTAGTATATAGTATAGTAATTCATTTTAGCAATCAAACTAAGCGAAATAGTAATAACGGTGAATTATGGTGGCAAATGTACCAAATCATTTTGCAAAAAGTACGTGAGAAATAGTTTCAAATCTCGCAATAAAAATTGTTTTGTATACAAGTACTGGATCTACGATGTCTAGATGTTATTGGTGGTACAATCATGCTAATCTAGCACAAGCTTTTTCAGATATTTCTTTAAAATAATGTTGTTGCGTTTGCTTTAAATTTATAGAAAAAAAAATCTACTTCAAAACTATTATTAAAATATACAAAGAACTACTTGTAAAACTTTAAATTAAATTATAAATTGAAATAAAACTTGATTGTGACGCATGGCTAAAATAAAAAAAAAATTAGAAAAAAAACAATTCAATGGATTAACGACAAAAAAGGCAAAACGATGGTTAAAAAATTTAAAAAAAAAAAACAAATAATCATGCGACCAATCTCTGCCATTGGTTTTTTTTAACTCAAAACTGTATAAGGCAATCGTATACTGAATTTACACAAAAATTAAATGAAATTTTTAGTTTAAATAAATCAACATTTTGTGATAACTTTTATATTTTTTTTAATATTTCACATTCATTTTTAATACAATATTGTATCGCCTTAAAAGATTAGCAAAAAGGAAACGTTAATTTTGTTGACTAGATTTTGCAAAACTTTTATTAACATTGACTTCTTTAAGTTTTGGGTTTTTTTTTTAAAATTAATTTTCTTTAAAGTTGTATTTGCATTTAAATGAATTGATTGCATAATAAAATTTTCATAAAAATCCTTTATCTACTATCACTATCATGTAATTTTTGAGGATTATGTTTTAGTTGCCAAAATGGTTGTGGGTTGAATAGAATTGTAATTAGTAGAAAATTAGTATCATAATATATTGGTTATTATTGATTGTATGTGTATTGAAGACAACACAATTACAAATTATATCTAATTATTACGAACTGAGTAACTTAGATCAGATCAGAGCCATTGTTTGGAATCGAACCCCACGATCCTCACGCTTATAGTCTAGCTCCCTACCCGTTAGGCTACCAATGCAGCCAAGTTCAAAATTAAAATACAAGGTATCCCGAGAAATGAAGTTAATCTCTTACTATCTCATGGCTAAGGAGCATTTGGATATAAAACAAACAAAACTCAATTGACATAAGAAGGAAATTGAAGTAGTAGTATGACTATCAGCAGCAGTTTATAAACCTATAAGACATGTATTCTTAAACCAATTTTTCAATTAATATTGAAAACGTATAATTTTTTCTAATCACTTTTAGTTTAATTGATATTATTCTTATTTGATTTGTAAATGCAATTTTGATATTAGAATTTTGATTTATTCAAGAATAGTTTCCGTTTTCAGACAGCATTTGGTAGGTTGATCTCATCTCTAAATCATATTTTTTTAATTTTTAATGATGTATTTATTACAAAGCCCATATTAACATAATCGCAAAAAAGAATCGTCCTGATTTTTGCGGGGTAATCTTAATATTTAATCAAATAAAGCAGAACAAAATTAAAGTATTTGAAGATAACGCTGCCGAGGAAGACACTTAATAGATAATTCTGCCATCGAATGCGTTTCCAAAGATTATTTGATATATGTTTTGTAGACCCATACATTTCCATTCCAAATATATGTTTACGTTCAGAAAGGTAACTTGATCTGGAAAAACATTTTAGACCGCAGGTAGGAGAAACGATTTCAGTAAAGGAAATCGCAATTCGTTTTGTAGTCGCCGTAGTCTAGTAGGTAGTGTGTTGACTTATTAGACGAAAGGCAGGGGTACAAAACCCCGGTCAGACATCAAGAACGAAATATGAAAACATATTTCTTCGGCGACTTCCTCTCAGCAGATTTCTGGCAAAAACTCTGAGAGTAAATAAAATTGCCATGAAAAGTTTCTCAAAAATCTGTCGTTCGGAGTCGACTTTAAACTCTAGGTCCCTCCACTCATGTATAAAATTAACACACACAACATAAGTGGTGTGAGAAGCTAGGCCGTAATCCTGACTGAAGGGTTGTAATGGCCAATTATGTATGTATGTAGTCATATAATGAGTATGGGGATTTGTTCGATTTATTATCCATCAAATGATTTCTTTTTTTAACTGTAACATGAATTGATCGGCAATAAAATTTTAAAACAATTTTGTCTTGACCTAAAGCCTTTTTGTTTATCGATGTAAATTTATTAAATTTTTTAATTGCTAAATTTGTTGTTAAAAACATTTTTAAAACATTTTAATTGTTCATACAATTCTGTATACATATGTATGTATTTTGTATTTATCTAATATACATATGTATGTATATACTGGTATATATCTGTGTATATATTTTATAGTTTGCAATATCAGAAGGGGGGGGGGGGGGGTGGGTAGTATAATAACAATAATAATGCATGACTATAAAATTTAATTGTTTATTTTCGATTTACTTTTTTTTCTTGTTTTTTGCTTTTGTTTATTGCATATTTTCAAATCTATTCTCTACGGCATTATATTTTTGTTTGATCGATAAAATAACAAACAATGCGTGTCAGCTTGTAATTTCATATGAATGATAAAATAGAACAAAAAAGAAAAAAGAAAATCAAAATAAAAAATAAGAAATAAAAAATAATCATTCAAAATATTTATTCTCCTTTTTAAATTATTACAGACTTGTATTTAATTTAATTCTGTTTTGTTTCCATCTACAATATTTGGGCGATATTTAAACAATTTGGCTTTGTTTCGTTGTATCGTTTGTTCAATAAGAGCTTTTCTGGTCGCAGTTTTTTTTTCTTTCTTGTTTTGATATTCGCTTTTATACGATTAATTTGATTTTGTGGGAACTTTTGTAATTTTTTTTTTTGTTTCTTAAACTTTATTTTCATCATTGTCATCTTGACACAAGGAAAAGAATTCGTGTGGTTTTTTAATGACTAGCTGAGCTGGCTGTTGGCTGTTGGCTTTTGGTTCAATGATTGTCTGCTTGTTTAACGAAGAAGTGCAAAGTTTTATTATATTTTCTAATTGAACTTGATTGAACTTTTCTTTTTTACTTTTTATTCTTGTATTATTCTTTAGCTTTTATTTGATTTTTTTTTTTCTTCTTAAATATGTTGGTGTGACGACGATGTATTGTTAAATGCTTTTAAAATTAATCTGCCATTCTATATGATGCTTAAGAAATTCTATACGTTCTTTAATATTTCATATCACTGTTCGAAATCCGCTTATAAATTGTTCAAATAATTGAAACTAAAAGCTTTCTAAATTGTGAAAGTGAGAATAAACTAAGAAATTTTGTAACAAATAGATCAGTTTTATACAATTTTATACTGAAGTTGTAATCCAATTGCATCTGAATTGTATTCGAAAACTAAGTGCAGCAACATTTCTTCGAATTAAAAGTCATGATCGCCCGATTGCTTGTTATCCTAGCGTGCCTTTTTCAACGAACCTCTTCAATACTTTTTAGAATCTTATTCAATCTCAGTTTCGACGGATGGCACGTATTTGATATGCCATGGCGTTTTGCATCTGAATCATAAAAACTTCAAAAAGTTGTAATGTAACTTAAATCTAATCGTTCCTATAATACAGCAGCTATTTGGATTGAAGACAGATCGCAATTTATCCCAGTCATCAGAGAAGTTTTCGACAAGGTGATGCAAAAATAAAATATTTTTGATTGCGCGCTACAGTCATTAAATTGAATCTGGTGTAGCATTGAGACCTTTCAGATATCGAGGGAAGGGAAAACCTTTTTTGCAATTCTAGTAGCGCTAATAGTCGTTTCGTACATTCTTTAAATTTGACTTTAAGTATGTCAAATATTCTGCTAACACTCTCTTGAATCATTTATTTTTTCAGAAACCATTATTTTTTGTTTTAAATTAAAATAAAATAAATATTACACATACATACATACATAATTGTCCATTACAACCCTTCACACCACTTATGTTGTGCGTGTTAATTTTATACATAAGTGGCGGGACCTACAGTTTAAAGTCGATTCCGAAGACAGATTTTTTGAGAAACTTTTTATGGCAATTTTATTTACTCTCAGAGTGTTTGCCAGAAATCCGCTGAGAGGAAATCGCAAAAGAAATATTTTTTTTCATATTTCGTTTTTGATGTCTGACCGGGGATATAAAATAATTATTATTCATTTATAATTAATGAAATGAATATGTTGTTGAATTATTATTCACTATTTAAAATGATCATTTGTTTTTAATTTATTTTTTTTAATAATTTAAATGAAATCATTATTTAATTTCGTATAAAAATTAAAATTATTTCCTTGAAGATATGTAATCGAACCTTGATTAGCCTGGCCTGGCTTCTCCCCTCAGTCGTTTTTATCGATAAATATTTTGCCAATTATTTCTAGTTTCTTGACTCATTGTCATTGCTGCTACTACTACTACAACAACTGCTACTTCTGCCTCCATACCACAGAACGTAAGAATTCAAATGCTTAATTGTTCATTTAAAAAGTCTTTAAGCAATACAAGAAGGCTGATGCCAGAGACATTATGATTGTGATTGTCATATCATATAACTTAATTATGTAAATATAGTATATACAGTATACATACATATAGAAATAAAGTATCAAAATAGTTGGTGGCATCTTAGCAATGAAAAATACGAGACAAATGTTGTCAACAATTTACGCCTACAGATTCTATTAATTTGTTCCAATATTGTAAGTGTTTAAAAAGCACAATAAAAATCGTGTATTAAGTGAAATTAATCATTTTAATTTGTTTTTTTTTTATAATTTTTGTTACTACAAGTATGATATAAATTGAGTATTATTTCGCCTCGGATTCAACTTAGTGTTCTTATGACGCCATTGATTTCGTTTCGTAATTATTTGACTTCTTTTTATTACAATAAACAAAATGTTAGAAATGCTGTTATTTGGTTTAAATTATTTAAATATTTAAATAAATATGAAGCATTTATTTTATAAAAATTAAAGATTTTTTATATTCAACAACTTCCTTTGGGTACGTAATGCAAACTTTGTATCGAAACAAAGTGAAAAAACAGAAATTTCTGACAATATGAGAAAAAAATTTCCGACTAAAAAACCCACGACAGATATCCACTATGAACAGATGACATCTTATTCGTATCTGTCTAACTTACTTTGAAACATATTCGTTTATTTTTAGCAGGAGGAATAATCTAGGTTAATGAGTTATTGTTGTCCTTAAAATTCTTGCAACTGGATATTCTCGTCAGTTAACATTAATAATTACCCGAAAATTTTACATCAATTCGACAAATTTAAACTTCAATCACGTGCATAATATCGTACCAAGATATTGGCTTGCATTTTCGCTTTAAACGAAAACAAATTTTAAAACACAAACAATAACTTTTGAAGAAATCAAAAAACCAGTAAAAGATGTTTTTTCTTTTATCAATTGTTTTTCTAACGTCACCTAGTGTCAGTACCACTCGTACAAGGCGATATACAGATAGCCGAAGATACAGATATTGGATTAATAATGGATTTCTGTTTCTTCCTAATGCCAGTTAGTTTTAGTACCGCTCGTACAATGCGATATACAGATTGCCGAAGACGTCGGTCTATTAGATTAATAATAGATTTCTGTTTACTACTCTTATTATTATATTGTTTTAGGTAATTAAGTTTCATGTCAATTTAATGACCTGCTTATAAACAAAATCATGAAAAAAAATAATAAAAAAATAAGAAGAAAATGAAAAATAAGTAAAAACACACACAAAGAAACGAACAATTTCGTCATCATTGACAACGTTGTCAATGCAACCATACGTCTAATTAAACAAAATAAAAAAAATAATAAAAAGAAAAAATATTTTTTCGCTGAATAAATTCATTTACAATAAATAATAAAAATAATAAGAAACGAAAAACCATAAAACAAATATTTTTTTTTTCAAATTTTTTCTTTTTTATCTCTCTTGTGTATAATTATAACGATATTATGCGAAAATATTTGACATGAAAATTAAACAAAAACTTTAACAATTTACTGGTGACATTGAATTTTATTATTGTTATTAGTTTTTTTTTTATTTTTTATTTAATTTTTATTTAATTTTTATTTTTTTTTTATTTTTTATTTTTTTAATGAAAACCCTTCTTCGAAAAAATAATTACTTGGAAGTGAAAAAAGAACTGGTTACTCTATATAAACAAAATAAACATTTTAAAAACTATCCCCTTTATTCTATACTCTAAAAAAATTTGAAATACATTCCTCTCTTAGAATTCCCTATCAAATGGCAATTGCAATTAACACCCACCCCAATACCTGCATAAAATTTTTAATTTTAAAGTTAATACTTGAAAAAAATTTAAAAATGGTATTTTTTTTTATTCAACCCCCCTTTTTTTCGTTTTAGAATGAAACCCATGATTTGGTACGACGTAATAGCAACAGTGCATCTCAACAAAAGGATCAACATCAGTCTGGTAAAACTAACACAAACAGTAGTAGCGGCAGCAGCAATGATGGCCCTTTGATATTAAGGAGAACCATGGATTGTTTGCCTCTGACACATGGGGTGGCTCCACATCACCCACATCTAATGGCGTCTAGTAATACAGTTAATGTAACAGTTGCTCCACCCTCAGCCTTGGTAACGGCTTATCCACATCATCATCACCTCAATATCAATCACCACCACTTATTAAGTCATCATTTGCCGTATAGTAATAATTATTCGTCGGGCCTTCATCATACGACTGCGACGGCAGTGAATAATCACCATCATGCACCACAACATCCGCACCTCAATATACACAGTGAACAAACGAAATCGTTGCAAGAATTGCAACATGAAGTTGGCGCGCTGCTGGAATTTCGTGATTTAGTTATAGAAACATTTCCCGATCTCAAGCAAAAAATGGCTTCCATATCGTCGGCAACCTCCAACTCATCGTCGACAGTTGGAAGTACTAGTGGTGGTGGTGGTGGTGGTGGCGTTGGTAGTGGAGCAAGTGGAAATGTTCAGTCTTCGGCGAGTGTAAGCGGTAGTGGTTCTACCATACCTCTAACCGGCGGAGGAACATTAGTATCTCGGCGTGAGTGGGAGCCTGGAATTCGAGTGAAACGTAAACCATCTCAGAAGGAACAACCCGCCGCCATAGAATTGACATCATCATCTTCATTAACAAGGAGTCGCAGTAATTCCCACAGCGGTAAGAAAGAGCTAAAGAGCAGCAATGGTGGCGGAGCAACTGGTACTGCTGCCAGTGGTGGTGAAAGTAACAACAACGGAAGCGTAGTACAGGATTCTGGCTTTTCCACAGAAACAAGTTCATCCAAAGAGGGTCATAGTGCGTCCTCAACAAATGGTGCTCTAACAGTAAGTTTCTTTATTTTCACCATTAAAAAAAATAAAACTACGATTAAAATTAAATCGTTTTCTTTAGGGCGCCATTGCCTCAAATCGTTTATCTTGTCCGGAATCGGACGATGAACTGTTAAATCTCCTCGATGTTATACACAGGAAATCGAATCGCTTACGAGAAGAAGTGGAGCATTTGCAGAACTATGAACGTCAGCACTTGCAAACCAATTCAAGAGCTGCTAATGAACAAGATCAAACTGATGTTGCTACCGCCTCAAATAATGTCGCTGAAGGTGGAATCGGTCTTTCGAAATCTAGCAGCAGTAGTGCCAATACAGCTTTAACACCAAAAACTTTCCGCGAACATGTCGAACGTTTGAATAAAGAAGATTTACAACAATTGCGTAAAGAACGTGATCGTCTATTGGATAAATTGGCAGAAATGGAGGCTGAAACTTTAACGGGTCGTATAAAGGCGGCGAAAATGAGTGAACAAGTGGAGGAGCTAATAAATGTCAAAAGAGACTTGGAAGAACAGCTTAAATTGGCCATGCAACAAAGACTGGAATTAAATGCTCGAGTTCAACAGCTTCAACAACAACAACAAAGCAAAACTTCAATCAGGTATATTGAGATTACTCACTGTCTTCTTGAAAAACGCTTAATCCACAATCATTATCATTTCAGTCAATCAGATTTTTCGAGTAGCCCTCGTACATTTCTTTCCTCTTCGGCTACCACGGTTTTTTCAACGGTTAGTGCAAACTCATCTAGACAAAATACATTCCAGCCGGTAGTTGTGGAGCAGCAAACGCAAAACGCTGCAACATCAGCAACTGTTGAACAGCCTCAAAACTATTTAATACCATTCCATCAAAGCATTGGCAGTGATAATAAACGCAATCCCCATCAAGAGGCGATATTCTCTCCCGATCAATTAGGTCGTTTGGACGGCATTGTTAGTACTCCGGGTGATCGCAGTGCCAAATGTAAGGTTACAGACTCAAAACGTTTTGCTGCTATCCTTCTAGAGACTAGTGTAATAGAATTACGAAGACATTTACTAACTTTAACAGTTAAAAATCAGGTGAAATTCATTGATAAGCAAATATTTTCTTCAAATAATTGAATGTAAAACGATTTACAATTTACGATTCATTGACAGGTTTTGATGCAAAAACTTGAACAGGCTTCTAAAACAAAAGGTCATTTAGTCAAACGTTTAGACAAGTCCAAAGAAGATGTTGAAGATTTACGATTCCAGGTAAGTCTCTCTTAACATCTAGAAATTTCGCGAGTTATGCACATTTTTTTTTATTCTTTTTCTAGCTTGAAGAAAAGAATATAGAACTTGAAGGTACGAAAGCTCAACTTCGAGTTTTAGAAACGAGACTGCACTCAATAACTCCAAGCAGCGGTGCTGCCACTAATTCCTATTTACACTCGCAAAATGACTATGAAACAAATCGTTCTTCAGCGTCTACCACCTTAATGCTAAGTAGACGTGGCGGTGGTGGTGCAGTAAACTCTGACTCAAGTGATATACGCTCTCCTACACCCATGTCATCATCATCCAACACTCATAACGGTCAAATGCCTCAGCCAATAACAATGCAAATATCAACGCCCAGTATGAAGGCCATGACTCATTTACCCATGGATGATATGCAACACCACAGCAGCAGTACTGAATCAGCTCATGAACATGACGTTTCACATCATCCCGTTCATGATGCCATGGTCGCGAATAAAATTCAGACAAAATTGGAAAATGGTCGTGATGTTAGACAATTACTTATGAGCACAAGTGTGGGTGGCGTAAGTCCATTTGAGCAACAGCTACAGCAACAACAGCTGGCTGCTATACGAAACCAGGTGCAAGCCTTAAAGAAATTTAGTGGAGTTACAACTACTAAACCAAGCAAAATACCTTTGCCAGGCAGTAAGGCGGCAGCATATTTTGCGGGTATGACCTAAATTAAGTGCTATTATAAAGAAAATTGGTAAAAGAAATTGAAAAATACTGTTCAGTATGATTGTTTATGTTTATTAAAATTGTCTCTGAACAATATTAATACTCAAAGCTCATACATTTTTGGTGCAATATATTGCGAAAGGTATTCTGGAGGGTATCTTCATTCAATCGATTTATGGCTGGATAAGCATAAGGTTCAATTCAGCCTTAGCAGACAGTCTAAATATTTCTTTATTATCGTTTTTAAAATTTGAGAATAATAGTTGAGCTTTAGAATTCGGTCAGTAAACACAAACTTGGTTTTTTTTTTACAGGAAAACCACCATCCGGAAGACCGTCAACAGCTGGTCGTTCTCCGCCATCGGCGAATTCATCAGGTTCCTCGAGTAGATCACCACTCAGCAGAAGTACTGGTAATCTATTATATTCCAAATCACCAAATAGTCTGAAAAGAGCCGACTCAGCACAAAGTATACGCAAGGATAACAACAACTCATCATCGTTAAGCACTAATAATAGTCGCAGTTCTACATCGTCATCGATACCAATGGCAACAACTCCATATGGTTCAGCTTCAAAATCCTATGGTGGTGGTGTTGGTGCTAGTTCGGCGCACGTGAATACTTCAAATAGTCCGTCCTCGAGAATTCTGCAGAATTCTCCATTACCGAAACCAAAACGAGAATCGTTATCAACAAAAGTCCGACATATGGACTCGTTGTCACGGTCCTATCACCAGCAACAGCATAATTATACTAACGTTAGTAATGCTAGTGATAATACACCCTCAACAATAGGACAAACGATTACTACGCCATCAAAGATTACCACCACCACACCAGGTGGAGGTAGTGGTGCTGGCAGTTATTTAGTTAGTAGTACGCCAAAACCATCAACTATAGCAGCTCAACTTACCTCTTCATTACGCAAAGATTTACAATTAAGTTCCAGTAGTTTTAATCATACAACGGCATTTCAACGTAGATCTGCTGCCTCCTCAGCACTGCAAAATACTTCCTCCGCTAATAACAATGCTAACAGACGTTTAAGTAGTGCTTCGATTGCAGGCACTCGAGGCAATAGGCAGCCATCTAGCCAGGACAGTGATGGCCAACATAATAGCAATGTAAGTGGCAATAGTGTTAATGCAGCTGCTGTGTTAAGCACATCTTCATCTCATAGTGGCAGCGGCGGTCATAACGGTGGCGTTGCTAGTGACAGCGATAGTGGCAAGGTACGCACTTTAAAATCGACATTATTGGGTTGGCTTAATAAAATCTAAAAATAATCGAAACTGTCATCATCTAAACAAACAGAAACTGTTTAATTCTTAAATAATATTAATTCTTATAATTTATTTTCGTTTCTGAAAAAAAAAAAGAAAAAAAAAATATGGAATCAAGAATCATTATTCAAATAACATTGACAACATTTGCTGTGTAGTTTGTTAACCACATGTGTAATTTGTCCTTCTCTATCAGTTTTCTTTTGTTAATTCTTCTTTTTTGTTTGCATTTTCTATGTTACCTTTCTTAACTTGTACATTTTTATTGCGTACATTTACATTTACATTTATATATATACAAGAGGTACATACATACATTACATTACATAAAGAAATTCTATACAATATAACACGATACATTTATACATACATATTAATAAATATAATTTATTTTTTTTTTGTTTTGTTTTATTTTATATACAAACAAATAAACAACAATTATTAAAAGTTAATAATATTTAAAGTATTAATCATACATACATACATACATGCGTTCTCTTTCATAATAACAACAACAACAACAACATCAATAATAATTAATAATAATTTACATACAATTTTAAAGAAACTGCAACAAGGAAAGACAAAAAAAAAACGAAACAAAATAAACAGCTAGAAAGTTCAGCGAATTTACAAGAAAAAAAAAAACGCTTGATGATAACATTTAAAAAATTTTTAAATACATACGTATTTATTTATTATTATTTTATTTGTTTTTTTTTTTTAATTTAATTTTAATGCTATTTATTTAGTGTGTTGAAGTAAAGCAAAGTGTAAAGCAAACAAATCAAAAACATTTGAAAAAAAAGAGTAAATAATTCATCATGTTTCTACATTTTGTTTCGTTCTTCTCGTTACTATCATCATCATCATCATCACTAACAACCCATCCCTTTCTTCATATCATACGAATTAACATTGTAAAAGCTCTCATAATTATTTTTACTATATATATAGTCATTATAACAGCTTATATGATATACATACATACATGCATACATACATACTTGCATACATACATATATAAATCTATTATTTTCAAGTTTTAATTGTTTTTTTGTTTTTTCTTTTTAATGTATAAATGCAATAAATAATATTGATTGATTGTATTGAATGCAGATAAAATGAATTATTTGACTAAAATTTAAGCCTAAAATATGAACAGAAAATAAAAAAGATAAACGAAACGAAACACATGATTACTTATCAAATTAGAATACAAACCTAACATCTTCTCAGTTCTTCTTCTACTAACTAACTATTCATTCGTTATTTTATTTATCATTAAAATTTGTTCATGTTTTTATGATAAATTTTTTTTTTTTTGTTTAATACTAAGTTTAAAGATAAAAGTAAACATTATCACTTAATGAAATGAAAAATAACAAAAGATATACTAGCAATAAATGAAATTGTATAAAACAATTATAAACCATCATGTTTATTTTATTTTTGTTCATTTATTCGTTTGTTCGTTTTGTTAATTAATCATTTATGTTTCTATAAATTTATTTTATTTGTTAATTTGTTGTTGGTGACATTATTTTTCATTCTAATACGATTTCTCTGAGGTCAATTTATTCGACATTTAAACAATTGTAAATACATACCGTACCGTATATCAATATATATAGTTTTATTAATGGTTTAGGGTGTTCTAAAATAACAACATAATAACAATTCATATGTGCTTCTTTTAATAATAATTATTCGCATAAAACTTGCTTCAATTTAACTACCATATAGATAGTATTGCTGCTTGAGATTTAACTTGCCATCTTCTTTTTTTTTTAATTATATTACAGAATTAAATTATGGTTTATGAAAGAAAAGTTTATAGTGTTGAGTGGTAGACTGAGAAATCAATGAGCGAATAAATGTTAGTCTACTAGGCTTCATTACATTGCATACAGAATACTGAGTTATCTATATATCAAGGATACAACAGTAAACCCTATTTTTTATTACAATGCCAAGAAATATAGAACAATAATTAGTCGCAGCGTAAATTTTAAATGTTGGAAACATTTGCTCTCGATTTACTTTTGATTAGGAGACTCTGCACATATTCGTTTTCATTAAAATCTTCACATATGAGAATTGTTTTCCTAAATATATTAATTGCTATAAATTAACCATTGCTGTTCCACAATGGCTTGTATGTTATATCCTACCCTTCAACACTACATTAGTTATTCTCCATGTAAAAATAATATATTTTCGATTTAATGTAGATTTCTGAAAGCCTGTTTAGATAATATTACGCATTACCAAATGTCTAATAGTTGATTGGTATTAGAGTTATAAAATTAGTTTCTGAAGATATTTTTGAAGTTGTAATTCCTAAAAATTTCCTTTTATTTCTGTAAGATGTCTCTCCTCACTAGTTTACTCATATACTTATATATTCTAATTTAATGAATGATTGCAGGAATTTCTTTAAAAGCTACTCCATTTTTACGCTAGTTTATTGCAATTTAAAACACTTTTCACTAGCAGTTGCTTCTTACTCGTAAACAAAATAAAGTAAATTCAATTGTAAAAAAAACTTTAAACTACAAATGAAACTGGTTTACCACATTATCAACAAGTGAAAAGTGGGTAACATCAGAGACAACTTTTTTTTGCTTAACGTAATACAGTCGGAAACGACTTTGCCTTAACTTTGACTACTTAATGGTGAGCATTATATTGTATTTTTAATCCTTTATAAACCACACTTGGCTTGTGTAAAAACAATAAAACAAACAAACATACGATTTAGTGAATATAAAAAATTGTATTCAAATAAATTAAAATGATTTAAAAATTCTCTGTATTAGGCTATAAACCATAAAATCAGCTAAGGACGAAAATCTCCGATGTTTTTGATTTTCTAACTTAACAAATAATAGAATGCTGAAAATTACCCTCGTACCTGTACTGTTTTTAGAAAAACATGAAATTTTTTTCACTTTTTATATAATATTTTAGAATTAAAAATTCAAAAATCGCAGACATTTCAGTTTCAATCCAATGCAGTTCAATAACACCTTCAACATGAACAGCTAAATGTATACGAAGTTCATAAAGTGTATTGCGATAATGTTACAAACATTTAAATTGTTAAATCATAGATTTTTTCAACTTGGGTTGAGTTTTTGGGTTTGTTTAAAACAGTTTTTACTACGGAACACTCAATTATTAATTAATGACTATATATACATATGTAGTATATGTATGTATTTACAATATAAACTTCCTGGACGGTTAAAATGTCACCAACGGTATGAAACTGCACGACCTTTAATAAAAGTTTCATTTCTAATGTAAAAACAAGATTAAAAAAAACATTAAACATTTAATCAAATGGTTAAAATAGGTTTCTACGATTAAATTACAATAAAAGTATATGAATATTGTTAAAATTGAATTGTGAATTTAATATTGCACATACACAAAGAAACATATAACAACATACATACATACATATATATTTATACGACAACATAAATCAAAATCGAGACAATTAACAAACCCCAAAGTTATTAAAACATTTAAATGTTCATTCTACTACATATACAATATAATAAAAAAAAGTATTTCTTTTGTTTTCATTTTATGAAAAAAAAAATATTAAGAATTGTGTAACTAACGAATATTAAAAATCGTTTGTATTCTATACTATCCATGATTTGTAATATAAATTCAATAATATGTGACTAAATATGGTTTATTGATTTATTTAATATTGTTTTATTATGTAATCGTATATCGACTACTTGTAATAAAAATTCAAAAGATTTTACTTTAAATTAAAGTATTTTAAAGAATTCTAAAATATGTTTGCTTTGTTATTTAACAAACAAATTTATTCGACAAAAAATTTAATAAAAAATTGTTAAGAATATTTTCAATTTTATTAGCATTTATAAGGGAAATGTTACAAGTAGTCATAATGTCTAAAATATAAAGAGTATTACAGTACGGGTTTGCTTTAATTTTGGCTACTACCGTTCAAAATGATAACTAACTTGTTACTAAATTTTATATCAAAAAAAAAAAAGAAAAAATTCCAAAATCTTGCCTGCGAATTCGAGAATTTATACAACATATGATTAATAATAAATTTAATATCTTAAATTTAATTATTTTTTTTTTATACTAAAAAAGACAATTAAATGCAATTGTTGTATAACTACAGTTTGCATACTTTAGGGTGTTCGTTCGTGTAAAGCAGCTAAAAACATATTTTTTTTTTTATTAATTATTTTATGAAACTTTAAAAGTATGTTGTTGTTTTTTAAGATATTGATTACACGATTTAGATTACAACTATCTGTTTTAATTATAGTTTATTTTCATCTTTGGATTTTTAATTTGTTCAAAACCAAAACTAAACAAAAGTCATTAAATTTTTTTTTTTTTTTTGATTTATTTATTACGTGTATTTATAATTTATTTTTGTTAATTTAATTATATTTAAGCAATATGATTATATTATTTTTATTACTTATAAGTTTTATGTTAAAACCAATATTTAGTTATTAATCTTTAATGTTTTTATTGCTAAAACTTATCTGCTACTATATATAAAGTTATTGAAAAACTATTAACAAAAAAAGAAAAAAATATTAATTAAAAAAAAAAAGAAGTTGGACGAGTTTGTAATCGATATTATTTTTATAAGAAATAACTAAAATATAGATTGTTGCGATAATAATATTATTATTAATTATTAACTGCCTTAACCAATATATATTATACATGAGATCGGGTTTTAATCTAAAACAAACAAAAAACAAAATGAGTTATTGAAGGATTTTAAGTTTTCTTGCTAGAGTTTTTGAAATTATTTCGAATAATACAATTGAAACAGCATAGAGTATTTTTTACAAAATATTCATAGAAAAGAAAGAAACTTTAAATTTAATTTTAATTTTTAATATTACAATTCGTCAGAAAAGAATCTACTTTATACAACTGTCAAGATTAATTGTGTCATTTAAATATAGGCTTTGTTAAATTTTTTTAATTTTTTTTCCATTTGTTGGCCAGCTTAAGGAGAAATTGTCTTTAGAAATCAAGGATTTAGAAAATTTCAACTAAAAATTTTCACAGCAATTCTGATGAAGCTTAATGTCGGTTCCGATAAAATACAAATAAAGCAGAAACATATAAAGAATTTTAAAATTTTGAATATAAGCCGTGCTGAATGTTAATGCATATTTCTGCAAAGTTATTGCAGGCTTACTTTATCAAGTTGAATGCAATTAAATGTTTTTTTTTTTTTTTTTTTTTTTTTTTTTTTTTTTTTTTTTTTTGTGTGGAAATGCTAACAATTTCTTAATAGTTTTACTAATATTTATGGTGTTCAGTGTATGTGTATATTATTTCATGTACATAATTATTGTAACAACATCATGATATCATATTTTTCACCTTTAGCACTTTATTATGTATTAATAGCCACTAATCGTATGTCTCAATATTTATTTTTTTGCTTTACTGGTAATAATTTGTCACATTCAATGTTAAATGTTTTATTTTTTTTTCTATAATAACTGTGTATATCAAATGCAATAATTAAATTTCATCTAAATTTGTATCTAATTTTGTTTTTGTTTTTACTTTTTTTTTCTATATATTTTAATACCAATATTTTCTGTCTGTAACCCAAACAAATCAAACAAATAAACAAACGTCTTCCTGTCTAACTGAACACCAAATTATCAATGTCCCCCTCAAACAACAACTGCAACAAATCAAAAATATATTAAAAACGTATAAAACTACACCTTCCAATTAATAAAAAAACAAAAAAACAAAAACAAACAAAAAAATTGTAACTAAATCATGTGTCTTGCGTCCCCCTTATAAAAATACAAAAACAATTTTAATCTAAAAATATTCTAAAAACACAGAGAAATTCAAAAATCTTAACAGCAAAATAAAGTATTTAAGAAACGGCAATGCATGTGTATGTTTAAAAACCATATAAATTGTGTAACAATTAAAAACAAAATTTAAAAACATGAAAGGAATTACTTCAATATACACAGAGGATGATAATGAATTTCGACAATGAATGTTTGCAGCAAGAGAAATAAATTAAATTGAGCATGCATTTGGTTTTTGGAGAAGAATAAAAAGTATATATGTATGTATATATATACGAATTACTGCATACAATATAACTGGCTGTGGGCTTTTTAAATGTAAAATAAAAACAGAACATGACAGATTATTAAGCCAAATGGATTATGGATACTATAACTCTATCAAACTCTTCAATATAACGTACCTAAAACCTACATGCTATCAAATAAATGGAGTTGGACTTATACAGCTATAAATATAATTCTATATGTATGATTTACATGTGTGTGTGTATGTGTGTGTTATAACAATTATCTACTTATGTAATTTATAAATACAGGATAAAATAGAAAAAGAGTATATTTTTGAATAAAAACAAATAAAAAATATAAAATTAATCTATATATGCGATATATGTACGTACATATATATATATAATGAATGTAATAATGGAGCTGATCTAACACCCCTCTCATCCATCAACGTTCTAAGCCATCATCATTGTTGTCTTCATACTCTGCTCTGATCTGATCTGATCTGCCTTTTAAGAAAATCAACTTTTTAAATCGCCGTTATTTAGTTATTCTATCACTGACTTATAAAAAAACAAATGAAAATGTCAATGAAAATGTATTAGAGAAACAGGAATTAAAATTTTGGGAGAGAGAGAGAGAGAGAGAGAGAGAGTGATATATTCGTTGGCCGTTTTATAACCCGTAAGTTTCTTTTCTTATATTTTTTTTCCAAGTTTTTCCTAGTTTAACTTAATTTTAATCTCTCGTTAAGTTAGTTAGTCTAAAAGCACCATTTCTCTTCTATTACTTCCTCTATCCTGGCGTAGTTTGTAGTTTTTGATTTAAAAAATAATTTTGTTTTTGTTTTTCTTTTTTTTTTTTTTCTAATTATTTTCAAACCCCTCATTACAACCTTCCTATTTTTTCATATCAACTTGTTTTAGATAATTTTAAGTCTAGAGGGTAAGTTTAATCATAAATTAAGTTTTGAATCGATTTGTCGATCTACTGTACTAAACATATACATATTTAGTTGGGTAATGCCTTAACAGTGTAACATTTTTCTTTAACAGCATTTGAAAAGATAGAAAATATATTAAACCGTAGTCATTTGCAAAAAATTACAGAGACGGCAATTGACAACCATGATTTAAAAAATTTCACTTGAAATTTTAGCAACTACTAATTGCCAGTTGGCAAAGCCACTGAAATTCAGCTGCAGTTCATAATAGATCCACAAGTCTCAAATAAAATGTAAGAGATTTTGATTAGATTTCCTGTATTTTAGATCTAAACGATACAAATTTAGTCCCTGCTCAAAAATGTTAATTAATTAACAATAACACTATGCGACAAAATACAAAAAATTAAATACACCCGAGTAACTACCTAGCCTAAGTTGTTCAGTTAGTTAAGTAGAATTGAAAAATATCGAACCCTCTAAACTTGTTTATTTGATCAAAACTGTTTTTTTTCTACTTTACGCAGAATTTATTGATTACACAAACATTTCTGAACCAATGTCCAAAATTTAAACCTTATTGGAAAGGAGAGGGATGGGCCTTTCAATATTATTTGACTTAATATGCTATGAGGTTTGATGAAGTAAACTTGACAATTGCAAATTTTTTTCATATTTTTTCAAGTTTGTCCGTTCATAGTAGTAAAATTTAACTGAAAATACGAAATAAGTAATGACATTCTGAATGTGCATTAACTTGTGAAGAGATTAACATTTCGTTTGATCAAACCGGGTAAAAATTATATATTATTTAAAGAGTCTAACAGTCGAGTTATATTTTTCCTATGTATGTATATATTTTCAAATGAACTTTGCGTTAAAAAATTCTCAAAATTTTTATGGGATTTTGATTGTTTATCGGAAAATGTTTCAATTTCACATTTAAACGACTACCAGAAGTTGGCCTACGTTTGCGCAAAGGGAAGTAATAATAATTGCAAAAAACACAAATATTAGCCGACTTCTGGTAGTCGTGCGAACGTGAAATAGACGCATTTTGTGATAAACAATCAAGATCCATTAAAACTTTTGAAAATTTTTGAACTGAAAGTTCATTTGATAAGACATAACATATATAAAAAATATAACACAACTATTTTACTATTTAATAAGTAACTACTGTAATTTTTGTCCGATTTGATCAAACCAAATGTCAATCTCTTCACAAGATAAAGCACTTTCATAATGTCATTATTTATTTTATGTTTCTTCATTTAATTTTGCAATTACGAATAGCTAAACTTGAAAAAACGAATTATGTTTTCCAAGTTTATCCGATCAAAGTTATGAGTTCATAAGATATAAGTTTGAACAATTTGTTTATGTATACCGTTCTAAAGGTTAATCTCTCCCCTTTCAAAAAAACTTTGGATTTTTAAAATAGGTTCAAACATATTTTGGTAATCAATGATTATGTGTGAAAAGATCAAAAACACCGTTTTTGTTAAATAAAACAAGTTTAGAGGGAGAAATATAAAAAAAGTATTTTTTCTACTTAACTAACTGAACAACTTAGACTATGAAATTTCTCGGGTGTATTTTCACTGTCGCCCGTGTAATTAATTAAATTTTATTTTATTTGTAATAAACAATTAGAATTCATTTGATGTTATTCTAAATTCAGAACAAGACTAGTGTAAATGTCATAAAAAATTGTTAAACATACGAGAGACATTTTATTCGAATGCTTTCAATATTTCCTACTACAAAACTGAAACAATTTTTTTGGTTAAAAACTAATTGCCGCAACCTTCTAAAAATATGAAAATATTGGTATACAAAGCAATTTGTAGAGAAATATTTAAACTTTTAAATATATTTGATAGTAGCGGTTAGATTATATTCATATTAGCTTGTCCAAATAATACCGACAGAGCTATTTTGAGTTTTATTTTTGCAAATCGGTAATCCTCTAACAACTGTTTGAAACTGTTTTATTGCAAAACTTTTTTTTTGTATTCCTTATTACCATCTACATATGCAATTCAAACAACAACTACAATAATTAAAAACTTGCTTGCTTTTAAGCTTTCAAAAGGAACTGGTCTATTTGATACTGAAATTAATCTTTGGATAACCCAAAGAGAATATAAATTTAACCAATTAAATAAAAAAAGAAATACCAATTGGTTTTCATTATTATTTTTTCGTTTTTTTTTTCCTTTTTTTAATTCTGATATTTAGAATTAGAATTAAAAAAATAATCATCTTATGAAACTTTTCAGTATTTTTTTTTTTTGCTTTAATTTGAAATTCTCTTCGAATAGATTTGAACTCTGCTTTTTGATAGAAATTGAAAGTAACCCCCTTTTGCTCTTTACATCTCCAATATAATATTCGTATATTGTGCACTAAAACTCTAATCAATTAAATAATTCATTAAATTAATTAACGAATACCTCTGTAAATACCTTTTCAATACAATAATATTTATTTGATTAAATTAATTAATTTGTAAATATTAATTAACTTTGTACACTAAACAATAACTTATTGTATTTTAGTTTAAACTTGAAATAAATGATAATTGAAATATTTATTAATATTAGTTATTATTCATTATATAATAAAATAATTAAGTATTTGAAATATTATCAATTAATTTTCTCTTTTCCTTTTTTCCTTTGTTTTTTTTTTATTCTAAAATTGGCTTTTCTAATAAAATGTTTTGCTTGCTTTCTTGGGGAAACTTCAGAATTTTTCATACGATAAAAATTGTGCAAATAATAGAAAGGGAATGAAGTCGGGGCTAAATCAATACTTTGAAGAGGTTCTGCCAAGTTCGGAAATGAATGGCGCCGCTACAGACAACAAACAGCATTTAAATGTATCACGAACAAATAGTTTCAATCGTAAAGTGACGCTGAGTCAATATTTTGAAAAAGAATTACTGGAAGAGACTTCAGCTGAAGAGCGTTTGCAAAAGCTGAACGAAAATATAGATTCCATGTATGAGACCAACAATGATGACAATAATGATGAGGATGAAGAGATTGATATTTATACTTCATATGCCTCTTATATGAGTTCGTCTGATCCTGGTAGTGATAATTTGTTAGTGACATTCGATTACGGTGTCCAGGATTCGTTGGAAGCCGATTTCTCTTTAAACTCCCAAGAACTTGATCCATTGGATTATTGTGAAGGTGATAAGAATTTAGGCAAAAGTCTTTTCAAAATACCAGAAGAAGAAAGTACCGATCATTTGTTACAAGCAATCAAAGGTCACGAAATGATTTCAAAATCTCCCAACATATTTAAAGTACATCAAGTGTTGCACAGTGATATGAAAAAGATTCAAAGCAGCAGTCAACAGATTTTGGATAGTACATGCACTTCGTTGGCTTCATCTCTGGTGGAATATAATATTGATACATCAGGCGATTATGGTTCTTGGGAACAGGAACCGGAATCAGAAGGGGATGATGATACTGAAAAATCTAAAAATAATTATCGTTATGAAGATTTGATTAAGAATGAGATGCTTCTTATCGATGATAACATTGATGACAATGGTGATGATGCCCATAATGGCGTAAATACATCGGAGGTTTTAATCAATTTCAATTTTGATGAAGACTTACCACCACCACATTGGTTTAATCACACTTTAAATAAGAATTTTAATAACGTAACATGCAATCATGATAACCAGCCATTGTATTATAAAAGTGTAGATTATTTAAATTAATTTCAAAAAATTTTATTCTTAAATTTTTACACTTAATTTGATTCATTATTTTTAATTTATTGTATGTATTTTATTACTTACTTGCTGGTCATAATTATTTTAATGTTTGGATCTTTTGATTTTTTTTTTTTTTTTTTTTTTGTAAATTATTTTCAGTTTATTTAAATACGTACAGATACGTATTATTTAATATTATTAATTACATGGTGCGACAGTGAAAAGACACCCGAATAATTTCATAGTCCCGATAATAAACATTTTATTATCGCTGGGTTCATTTATAAGTTTTAAATAGGCAGAGTATTGCAACTTCTCGCTTATAAACATGAATACCTTCTTCACCTTTTTTGTTTGTTAACTAGTCCAACTTTGCTTTGTGCCTGTATTAGTGTCTGATAACGCTGTATTAAAATTAATCTGTAGAAAGTTATTAATTTTTCTGTACAAAATCAAGTGCCAATATTTACATTTGATTTGCTGAGAGAAATTATACGCATTTCCAAAGAGCAAAAAATCTTTGATTGGAAGCATGTAAACTAATCCAATTAGCAATTGGTTAATACAGATGTTACAGTTCTTATTTGTAGGAATTTTTTGAGTGTCAAATTAATTATTGAAAACCAAAACAATGAACACTTACTTTTATCGAGCATTTAGCACTGATACCATTATACTTATTAACTTGTTTATGCATTTTAACTGAAATCGTGGAGGTGGCATGCTTTGAAGAAGAACAAGGCAGCAAGATAATTACGCTACTTACTCAATTTGTATACAATTGATATCTCAGAGGATAAAATTCTCTCAATTCTCTTGGATTGTGTAAAATATTTAACTACGTCAATAGGAAAACATGTATTAAGCGCAACCTAATATTAGTTACGTTCCTGTATTATAGCTTTGCATAAATATATTTTAATTTATTACATAAATGAGTAAATTATTATCTTTTTTTTTCTATAAAAAATCTTTTTTCAAATATAAATTTCGTTGAGTATTCTCACGCCACGTTTTTTTTTTTTTTATTTTTTTTTGTATGTAAAATTAATTTTTTTTTTCTGAAATTTTCCATAATTGATTGATAATCTTAAATCTTAAAAAATCTTAAAAAACAGCAAAAAAATTTTTTTTTTTATTAAAATGAAAACAAAAGAAACACTGTTGAAGAAAATCAAATGACGTGAAGAGAAATAAATTATAAGAATATGATATTTTCTGTTTGTTTGGCTATTTAATTTTTTTTTTTTAATTTATTTACTAACATTAACTAGTCGTAGAGACATTTAAAAATTACAAGAAAACTTTAAAGAAAATCAAAAAAAAAAATTAAAGCAAATTATTAAAAAAAAAGACATTTTAGAACCACACATTTACACATACACACCATATATTAAGAAATTTCGATAATTATTAGTGCATAAAGAAACATAAACTTAAAAATTTATTACTAAAACTTATTAAAATATTTATAAACAATAAATTGTATTAATCCTTTGAATATTTTTTTTATTTTATTTAAACTTTAACAATTTAGTATGGTTATTATTATGATTATTTATTATATTATTATTATGATTATTATTAAAATTAAAATGGAAAAACATTTTTTATAGCATTTAATATTATTAATTATCAATAAATAAAAAAAACAACAAAAAAAGTATGTTTCTTTAATTAAAAAATATTTGATTTAGAATCTGTTCTATTTGTAGATTCTTAGAATTTAAACTTTTTCAAATTTTATTATTTTTTGAAATTTATTTGTATTTTTTTTTTCTTTTTTTTTGTGTAAAATTTCTAATTTTTGTTTTTAATAATAAAAATTTAATTTTTCTTTTTATCTGCATCTAGTTATATGTAAATACAATTTCTACAATATATTATTTAAACATTCAATGAGCATATAAATATTAAACAATAATTAATTTAGCATTGATTGAAAGGGAAGCGTTAAGCGTTAAGCATTAACAGAATGAACATTAAAAAAAAATGTTAATTTTGTTTATGATTTATTATATAAAACACAAGAATTATTAATTAATTATAGTAAGAAAAATAAGAAATTAAGCAAAATACACTGTGTAACGAAAATCATTAATAAATATTATTAAAAATATAATATATTGTAAAAAAAACAAAAAACATTTTTTTAACAGCTACAAGTAACTTTAAAAATTGAAGAAATTAAGTAAGTATGCTGATATAGAAACTGGGTATCGCAATGTTCTAAACAATCGATACATTTTGTTCGACAATTTACTGCCAAATTAAAGATGATTCCATTAACGTACCTCACCTTTGGAAGCCTTTATTCATTTTAGATTTACAATAAAATATTGATAAGAAAATATTGTCAGCAAATGGAACAGTTGGTAATTATCGGCATCCAAGTCTGGAAGTGCATTTATAAGAAATTTCCAAATTAGCCCCCTGTGTAGTGGCTAAGTGTAACGTGTTTTAAAATTGAAATTCTCAGGGTCAGTGGTTTCTCTCTGAATGTCTTCAGTATAAGAAAGAACGCAAATGAATATGTAGAGAGATATTATTGTGATTTTGATTTTGAAAACAAAAATATATACATACGAGTATATATGTATGTATGTATGTATGCATATGAGTATTTCTTTTGTATCGTAATTTCTTTTGTTTCGAAACTATACGATCTTTATACTTCAATGTAACTTTTTAAATTAAAAAAAACTGAACTTGTTGACATTTCATAAAAGAATATGTCAAAGAATATGAAAAAAAAAACATCACAAACAGTATTAGCGTAAAATATGATCATAAAAAACGTAATTACAATCACTTCTCGAATAAACTCCAGTATAAGTAGAATATAAAAACAAATAATGGAAATAATAGTCACATTTTAAACGTCTGGATGATTAATTTCCGATTCCTATACAATTTTTTAATTGTATTTTAAATCGAATCCATTTTACTCATAGGCGCCAATAATTTTCGAGTCTTTTTTTTAATCGTCTAACTGGCTAATATGTTTTTGATCATCAAAGGTACCCTAAAAAGATTTAGCAAAGTCTTTCTTTCAAAAACAATCTTTCAAATTCTAGCTGGGAAGGTCATTCAAATATAGATTAAAAATAAATTCAAAATAAAAGCGAAATTTAATTGAATTTATTATAAATATTAGAGACGAATTTTGTCTTCCAAAATAATGGAAAAAACTAAGGCATACGCGCGGTAAAAAAAAACTGAAGATGATTTTAGGAATAACTCACAGGCCATGCTTAACTTTTTCACTCAGTTTCTGTTCAAGATTACGCTCTTTATTTTTGTTTTTTCCATACTTAAGCATGTTAAGCATACATAAAGTGTCCTCTACAGACAACTCAAAATATATCATTTTTACTCGTACGGATGTACCTTAGTATGGAGTACGGAGAGAAAAAAAAAAATTGTAGAGCTCGATCTCAATGAACGGTTAAGCATGGTGGTGGTATTACAATATTGTAACATTTTTACCTTTTAAAAACGTTTGAAATATGAGCTCGTAGATTGCAAATAAAAATAAAAATAAATTTGTGTTTAATTTTAATTAAAGTTCTTTATTAATTACACAACTTTTGTGTGCCACTGTTCACAACTGATTCTGACAACAACAATTGCTTATTTGTTATTTTTTTGTTTATGCCCTTTGCAATAATCACTAACAATTACGACACAATTGTTCTTTAGATCTTTGTAATGGAGATCTTCAAACCACGGTTGGTTTACTTCGCACGTAAGGCGTCTTCACACAAAACTGACTGAACTTCCGAAATTGCATGCTTTGTCTTGCCTTCTATATAGCAACGTAAACAGTCTGATGAATGTTCTTGTAGGCGAAGTTTGTGGACTTCGCCTTCTCTAGAATTCTATACTATAAATGTCAACTTGTTGTTTACATTTATTTATGCTTTCATGTTTGTTGTTTTTGTATCTTGTTTACGTTCGTCCCTTCAGAGTTGTTGTTGTTTGTTGTTTACTTGTTTATTCCTTTTTCTTGTTATACTGATGTTGTTGTTTATTTGTTAATGAAGTAAACAGGTCCGTTGTTTTGTTTTTGTAGCTTATGTTTAACATTTTAATGCTAAACGACGTTACATCATTTCCATTTTTTGTAACAATATTGTGGGTATGTGTGCCGGCACTAGGTGTGGGTAGTTTGGAATTTATTGAGGAAATAATAAGAAAATGAGAGTATTTAAAGAGTATCTAAAGACTAAAAACCCTGAACTTCGGAAGAATTAGGAATTTTTAACGATTATTTCTTTCAATCATATATCTCTAATGTGAAGAGATGATTTACCACACAAAGTTCCATAAAGTAACGATATGAACTCGCCGTAGTCTAGTAGGTAGTGTGTTGGCTTATTAGACTGAAGACCATACCTCAGGTAAGACATCAAAACGAGATATAAAAAAATATTTCTTCAGCGACTTCCTCTCAGCAAATCTGTTCCTTCTGAGGCATTTCTGGCTAGTATAGCTGACTAGTTAGTATAGCTGGCCAGCTCGTTAGTGTAGCTAGCTAGCTGGTTAGTATATATCGGGCTAGCTAGTTAGTATAGCCGGCTAGTATAGCTAGTATAGCTAGGTATACTGGTTAGTATAGCTAGGTATAGCTGGCTAGCTTTAGAGTTAACTGGCTAGTACAGCTACTAGTATAGCTGGCTAGCTGGCTAGTATAGCTGACTAGCTGGTTAGTATAGCTGGATAGCTGGTTAGTATAGCTGGCTAGCTGGTTAGTATAGCTGGCCAAGCCGTTAAAACAAATTAATATAGCGTAGGTAGTTGTTCTGATGAAACTCAATTCATCAGTTTTCTGTCCCTAACAGGAATCTTCTATTATTTATGGATATATTGTTACAGCGTATAAACTCTAGTCTTTCAAGCAGTTGGTGGAGGCCAGAATTGAGGCCTCTGTTCATTTTAGTAGTGTCTCGAACTACAATATCCAGAACTGTAGAAATAATGACGAAGACAAAACATAGTTCTAGAGGATGTTTATTAGAAGAGCTTTTTTTTAAACTTCGAGTCAAGTTCACAAATGTGTTGCCTTATTATATGACAATTGCAGTTGCGTGCATACGATATGTTTTGTTGATTGGAAATTGTTTAGCGGACCATATTGCAATAATGTTCCTTCAAAATTTTCAACTGTTATTTCTCAGATGGTGGGTGATAGGTCACTCTGGTAACTTTTAACGTTATAAGACTTGTTTTTTAGCGACTTTACCCGGTGAGGCCATTTTCGTAGCGGGTATGTATTGTGTATAATACAATTCCAAATTATGTTTTAAATTATTTACAAGCTGAGATACTTCGAGATAACGTTCTGTGTAGTGTAACAAACCAGGAGTCTCTGGTGAAAATCGAATCCACAACCAATACGCTAATAGTCTAGCGCACTACACACTAGACTACCAAAGCATCCAGTTCTGAAGTTGTTACTCTTAATATACATATATAAGGCCGAGGGCCATGGACTGCTAAAAAACCCGCAGCAACGCGGTAGGGTAGCATTTTTATTAAAATTTTATGTAAAAATTTCTAATTTTTTATTTGTAACTGCCACAATATGGTTTTTATATATTTATTAACCCTTTATATATTATAATGAGGTTCATTTTCCAATATCATCAGATTAAATATCTTGATCTGATCCTTGATTTTAAGCTGAGATGTGTGGACAAACAGGGCGAGATGTCGAATATCTGTACCTGGTTTGAATTAAAATTTTTCTCTTTTCGATGACAATTTCTTGCTAGGCTAACAGAGCTTAAAGTAAACTTTAAATCTGTTTTACAGACTGAATTCGGTTTATGATAGCGTTTCTTATCACAGGACATTATGCAGGCATATATGTATGTGTGTTAAAAAGGCGGTTTGATTTCAATAATGTGTTCACTTGTCCCGTTTAGATTAGTCTTGCCCCAATATATGAGCATACACCATCCAATAAACGTAATAAAATTAACAAAAACGTATTATACTTACGCATGATTGTTAAGAAAAGATTATTTTTTTTGTTTTTTTTTTTTTGTTTCTGAAAGTCAATCAATAAGAATTTTATTAATTTTTTTTTGGTTTTTTTTTTGTTTGTTTTTTAAATTTTTGAATTGTTTGCTTTTTTGTCTTATAGAATAGATGTATGTATGTATGGATGTATGTATGTATGTATGTATGTATGTATATTGTAAATAAATTTGCATGTACAATATGTATTCAATACAATTTTCTTTTGTTGTTGTTAGTATTATTATTAATATTATTATTTTTGTTGCTGTTGTTATAATATATAGTATTTGTATGTATGTATGTATGTATGTATGTATGTGTATAAAAATATTTGGTTACATTCAAATGTATTGTTTCGTAAGAAGAAGTAATATTGTAGAAAACCTTTAGTTTTTAATTTTTGTTGTTTGTTTTTTTTTTACTTTTAAAGAGTTTTAGTTTGTTATTTTGTTTTTTGTTTTTGTTTTTGTTTAAATTATTTTCAGATAAAGAAGATAAAATTGAAAGTATCTTAGTTAATTAAATTGTTTGATTTTATTTTGTTTTTTTTTTTTTGTTTTTAGTTTTTTGTTTTTTTGTTTTTTGTTTTTTTGTTTTAAATTAATATTATTTCGCACATTTAATGATTGTTTGGTTTTAATATCTTTGTTTAATAATTAATTAAATACAAAGTCAGTTGTGGTGGTACAAATTGCATTGACAGATTCAGTATATGAGTATAGAAACGCTTTTATTTCTGCATCCGAGATAATTCAACAATTGAACACAATTGAATAGAATCGCTAATAGTGATAATAGACTTATTTCGAATACAACCTTTATTTGTTATTTTTTAATTTCATTTCAAATAATTAATTTCGAAAAACAAAAAAAAAAAAAATAATAAAACAAATAAAACAATAATAATTTTTACTGTTGTCTACTTAATAATAAAATATAAACAAAATCGAATTACAAATACAATGAAATGTAGTGTGTTAAAATCACTTGATGAAAAGCTGTTTGATTTTTAATTATTCACTATGTTACTGAACTTTAACCCTAATGTTACTAACTCAAAATTGTATCAAATCTTACTGACATGAGCCTCTAAGGCTCACATATAAAAACTTCATCCGTTTACAAAATCTAAGCAGAATTAATTTTCTTAGCTCTTGTATTCAGATATACTATTCATAAAATTTTTAATATACTGTAAATAAAAATGGAATTTTCCAACGCTAATGTAAACGGAATGAAAAAATCAGCGTTTTGCATTTGAATGGTAATAATTTTTGTAAATAGAAGATGCCCTGTACAGATACGAAGACTGATTTATTCAATCGAAAGCTTAAAAAAAAGAAATATGGACTAATAATAAAGGTTACTATTTTATATATTGGTCTCTAACTGATGGAGATATTTAAAAATTCTCAATTTTTCTTACTGAATTTTCCACAACATACGTAATATTAAAGTCATGAAATTTGGTTACGTTATATTAGAAATGTACGTCTCTTGTTACGTTGATTTGATCATCAAAATGATCCTCACGGGCTTATGTTATTAAGATAAGGGTTAAGATTGACGTTTCTAAACAGTAGACAGGATTGTTTTCAAATTTTTTATATCCAAACTCTTATCTGTTGAGTCGAACTACAAAAGCCTTGATTAGGTTTTAATATTTTTTGTAATAATTTTAGAACTTTGCTAAAGTTCCATATGAACAATCAAAAATTTATTTCTTCTTTCTTTTCAAGTTTTTTTATGACTCAACAACATTTTATTTGACTTACCTTTTTAGAAAATCCATAACCAGATTTTTCTTTTTTAAATGAATTTTATTTGTATTTTCAATGAATGCCACTAAAAAGATCGTCATCGATCGTTAGTAGAAATGTTTGATGATTCTTGTATGGTATATAGAATGCAAAATCCCCAATATTACATTCGCCAAAGATTAAATTAATGCGGGAAATCGATAAAGAAGTAAGGAGTGATACAAATCAAAATTCAATTCTAGTCTAATGCTTAGTGTGTTGGTTTAGTCATCGAGCACTCGATAGTTTAAACATTAGCTCAGACATTTTAAGAAAAAAATAAAAAAAAACCCAAAACAATATACAATTTCTTACGTCACTCAATGAAGTTTTTTTTTTATTTGTCAAATTTGCTTTACGTAGCTCCTAAATGCTGACTTTCGGTGGCGATGTTAAACTGTTAATCCTTCATTATACATTCATATATTGAATGCATATAACGTTGGTGGTATTTATGTTGGTTATTAAAATATGTATGCGGTATTATATAAGAAAAATCAAAAGATATAAACATATAAGGTGACCTATGTCAATAGTTTCTATATTGAACTCACAACGACTGGACCGCATTATCCCACAACTGAAGTTCATTTCGAACACTACGTTTTCTTGTCCACTTCAACAACATTGAAATCAATAGCAATAATCAATTGCTAGAATTTAATGTCATTAAATAAAAACCCTTGTACCAATAGTCATAATATGAAATAAGAATAAGAATATAGGGTGAGCCATCTATCTATTTAAATTTGAACCATTGGTTATTTCGAATCTTACAATATTCACGGACGTCATTCTATTCTCTTACAAAATTCAGTATATTGTCGCCACTGAACGTAATGAATCGATTTACGCTTGTGTCGGCTTTGCCAAAGAAAAAAAATCATCTTTCAGATGAAACTCATTTTCATCGTGGTGGTCACGTTAATAAGCAAAATTGCCGTATTTGAGGCTTAGAAAAGCTACACGTGTCCTTACGGAAGTCAAAGTTACAAATTAAGAGTGCCTATTTGATGTGTCTTGTGGAGCGGAGGCCCATAAAATGAGGACGGCGCAACCATTACGGTCGATGGAAATACTTATCACACCGTTATAATCGATTTTTTTACCCGCTCTTCATTCTATTGATGTGAACAATGCTCGGTTTCAACAGGATAACCTCTTCCAACGAGCTAAATTGCAAAAAAATGTGTCGATTTCAATAAAATGTCGTAATTTTGATTACTCGTTAATTCGATTACCTAGGAGTACTCCACACCAAACACTCTTGGTAATTTGATATACTTTAAGGATTAGAGAATGTATTAAGCCATATCTGAAGGGGATTTTTCTGTATTTGGTAAGTTTGAATATTTAAAAGAGGCTTTAGTGAGATATTCCGAAAAAGTTAAAAAGTTAAACTTATAAATTTATATGGTTATTGAATATTATGATTGTGGAAAGAATGATTGTAATGCGATATGTTTACAAAGATTTCAAAAATGTACTCTAAAGCTGGATTCAGCCATGGTTTCAAAACAAAATTTTTGTTTTTTGAGAGTTTGTTCTGAAACGATTCACCCATTTCGAACAATTGTTCTGGAAAAACAAGGCTACCATATGAAATATGTTTGTAAACGACATATTAATTTTACTATTTTATCAATTTTCTATCAAATTTGCTCATAAAATTGAAGTATCTGGCAGCACTGTTCAATTGTTTTGGACACAAAAATTTAAATTAAACCAATTCAAGCTGAAATTGTTCAGAAAAAAATTTTGTTCCGAAACCATGGGTGAATCCAGTTTATAAGGATTATGATTGGTTCTAATAGCCAAAACACAAACTGTAGTAAATTAATAAATAGGAAAAAAGAAAATTATTACATAAACGTTAAAAGTTTTAATTACAATTATTGTTATTGACATTTAATTTAATTTTTAAATACATTTAAGCAATTGAAATTTAATTATTGGCCATCATATTCAAATGTATTCAATCAATGAATTTCATCGTCGGATAATTATAAAATAATTCTTATAATCTAAGTTTTGTTCACAATTGAATTAAATTTGTTTTGTTTTCTTAGTATACAATACAACGTGGTTATTTTCATTTTCTTTTTTTGTTTTGTTTGTTTTGTTTGTTTTTTTTTAATTAAGATACAATATAATTAAATTTCTTTTTAACAAATAACGAACGCAACATGAACGATTTTATCAACTCAATTTTTTTTTATTTATTATTTAATAAATGTATAGAATTGTTTTTTTTTTTAAGAACATATTATATCCTTAATTATATATTTTTTATTTTTTTTTTCTTCATTATAAAAGTTATTTATTTATTTTTTATTTTATTTTTTTTTGTTTTTGTAATACAATTTAGATCAAGAATTTTTCAATGAACGTCGGTGGGTCTTTTCTATTTTTGTTTTTTCTTATTTTGTTTGTTTTTGTTTTTTGTTGAAATACTTTTAGTTTTATTTATTATTGAAATATTTATAAATTTTTATTGTAATAATTTTAATGTTTATCTGCATATCTATGCGATCATTATGTGTGATCAACCCATTATTATCATGATCGAACGTCCATGTAAATATATTCTTTTTATACATACTTCGTATATATTTTATAATTATTTTTACTTAATTTAGTTTATTTATTAAATAGTAGGAGTATTAAAAAGGAGGATCATTTAGTGGAATAGATTTATTTAAGAGTACAACTATAATACAATATAAGATTTGAAGTAAATATGTAGCACCATACGTG
>QOCX01000542.1:78728-91123 GCA_005959815.1 Sarcophaga bullata
AAAAAGAGATAAAATTTCATCTTAACAATTCAACATAAAATTCTTCTAAAATGTTGATTTAAATTTTTTTTCATCTGATTTAAGGTTTATTATTTGCCGATAAATCGAAAGCTGGCAAGCGTAACAAAAAGTGAAAAAACACACCTTAAACCGCATTATTTGATGAGTCTTACGTTTCCACATGCCATTTCGAAATTTAGAATCGCGTACACTCTGTTACAGTGTGCATTGACGACATGTTTGGTCGCAATGATTATTCTTGGTGATCAGTGTTGTAATGCTAAGTCGTCATTCGAAATCCACCAATCACAGTGGTATTGTATTACAAGCAACGGGTAAGTACATGGATTTGTTCATTAAGAACTATTCTAACAGAATAACTGTAAAACATATTTAAATTTTTCATAGATTGAACCTTGATGAGGTGGACTTATCGCGGTGATTAATTGTGGTGGGCCTTAACTATGTCACATGCCGAAGGTAGCAAATCGAATTCATTCAGCGCGCTGTCTTCATTAGGCCACCGGGGGGTTACGTAAATTTGTGCAGTAATTAAATCTTTGGCAAAGTTCAAAAACGATCGTGATACGCGCTAGGGACAATCGGCATTTTTGGTCAAGAGGCCCAAACATTTAACGCCCATGTTAGAACAGCGGTTCGTGTGATGCCTTCTTAAAAGTAAGCTGTACTATAAACGTTTGATAAAAGAAAAATGAATGAATTCGATTTTATAATTGCCATAATTATATTAATTTGTTTTTCTAGCTATTTATTGCCCGATCGTACTCGCGATTCAAAAACGCACCCATTGTGAAACGTTCAACACCCAGCGATTAACATTCATTTACGAGATTTTCATTAGAAGATTTGTCAAGAGCTTTGAATTAACTGTTTGGGATCATGATCGTTTGGCGAGCATATGATTGTTTGGGTGGGCAGTGTACGATGTTCTTTGAAATAGTAAGTTTATTGAAAATATTTCAAAACTATTCTACGTTAAGTACATATTTTATCTAGCATTAGTTTGCAATTAGAGTTTTTAACGCTCTACCCTTGAAAATAAAAAAAAACTTTTAATTGCTTGGATACGTTTTGACCACGTTTATGACTAATCATAATTCTTATATTTAAAAAAATCCTTGTTGCGGCGTAGTTAGTGGTGTTGCTTATTAGACATGAAACAACCGGTATCAATTGCCAGATCAGCATCGCCAACAACAAATACAATAGATTTTCTGCAAAACTCTGTGGAGGTTAATAAAATTGTCTATGAAAAGAGTCGACTTTTACTTTGCTCAGCGTTGCCATGCTGCCATTCTGTTAAATGAACAGTGGCTTAAGTGGTTTGAGAAGCTAGGTCGTAATTTACTGAATGCTGTAAGACTATTATATATGCTATGTGTGTGTCGTGCTCATATAGAATTCCTGTATACAATGCTCTTCATTTAGAATATGTATTAAATCTTGCTTGTTTTAAAACTGAGAACAATAATTTCAATAAAAAGCTCCGTACACTGGTGTCGTTCGTAGCTAGACCGTAAATTTGTAGGCCTTGTTGTTATTCTGAAGTGAAAGTTATCCTAATAACTGCGTTGAGTAGGAAGAATTACTATGACCTGTTTAATATTATTTGTACTTTAATCTTGAACTTAAATACTGAATGGTGAAAATTTCTCGATTTAAATTTTTTTTGTTAACATGAGATAATTGTTTAAGTAGTGGCTTAAAAGAGTCATATTTTCCTAAGTCGCTTTCAACATTGAAAGCAATATATGTCTCATGTTATTTATTCGTTATATGTTTTTAAATTTTGTTTAGGTAAGAGTTACGGTCGCCAAGTTACTGGATGATGCCATCGGTAAGGATCTGTCCTTATGGCAAAATATCTCTTGATCGTCCAAATTCGGGTTTGAGGGCAGTGTCGTTCTAAATTCATCTCCAGATGGCATACGAACATTTTCAATAAATAATATTGAATATATTTAAATTAATTACATTAATTAACACATAGTTGTAATTTTTTTTATTATTGTAGCTACTATTAATTAACTAATCTTAATTCTATTTAAAAAAGAAACACATATAAAACTCACTCACACACAAATATTATTTCGAAATTGTATCAAGTTTAAATTGTAATTCTTTGCATTGTAATAATATATAGATTAAAGTCGTTCAGAACTGAAATGAAAAAAAAATTATTTAAAGAAAAAAAATCGAAAATCTTACACACAGAAACAAGTAAAGTAGTAATTGTAAAATAAAATAAATTGACAAATTATCTAAAAAAACCTAACTGAAATAAAATAGAAAAGAACCAATTTTTGGTTTAACAAAAAGGAAAATTAAAATAATAAAATACCACATACAATTTTTTCTGAAAGCATTATTGAGAAGTTAAATGATATTTAAAAAAATTTAATAAATTATAAAAGAAAACTTTACGAAGACAACCTGAACAATGTAATTATAGTTAATTGAATTCTAATAAAATGAATACCACGCATATTATGTATTCAAAAGCAAATTATGAAAAATAAAATACTTATAGTGTATAAGATTTATTTAGAATGCAGTACATACATACAGTAATACAAATTAATAATTTACAAATTAAACTAATTATGTTCGATATCAGTTTAACTTAAGGACACTGATATATTGGTATAGAGAAAACAAAATATTAATAATGTAACATAAATACATGAAAAACTTTTTATATATATAAAATGATAAATGAAAATTAAATGAAATAAAATACACCACTCAATTATTTTTTTATTTGTTTCTAAACATGATTTTTTTATCGTTGTTTTATTTTTGTTCGAATAAAAGAATATCTATAACTGAAAGACATAATCACTATTCTTATCATCAAGTCTAATCAATGATAGCTCAAAAAAAAATAAATAAAATCTCTCTAAAACGCTTATTCGACAAAAGGTATTTTGGCGTACATACATATGAAAGAAAAAGAAAATACTGAAAAATTATAAAAAAAATTGACAGAAAATAAAAATTAATCTAACTAGGAAATAAAAATAATCCTTTTAATATGTACAGTAAATAAACTAAAAGGAGTTTTCTGTGTAAAGTCAGAAACATTTTTAACTATGATCAATAATAACAAAAAAGTATATCTTAATAGTTAATAATATAATCAAAAAAAAGATAAAGATTAAACTATAAAAAAAACATAAAATTATAGAGATTATTTGCATGTTTGCACATTATGCTGTTAAAAGTTTGACAAGTCGAAAATATACTAACACACTACCATTTAATAAAAAAATTAAATAAAGTGAATATCGAACAATCAAATAAAAATAATATAAACAAGACAATACAAATTAATATATTTTAACATTTTAATTTATTGTTGATATTAATTTTTTATATATTGTTTTACGATTTATTTTTTTTAATACTTTTCTCTGACACAATTGCAGTTTGTGTTTTCTAGTCACTTTGTAAACTAGATTCTTAATTTCTTTAAAATTATTAAAATTAATTTAAACAATCCATTCATTCTTTTTCTAATTTTTTTTTTTTTTTTTGATATTTTCATTAAAATCTGCAAAAATATCTTTCAACAAATAAGAAGAAAAGAAGTGAATATTTGCTAAAAACGAAAAAATAAAATACAAGAAATTAAACTTATCTAATAATTAAAGAGTTTTTGCGTTTAAAATAAATCTAGCTTAAATTAAAGTTTCTTCTATTATACAATTAAATTTTAGAACATTAAGTTCCAGTTTGTGTTGATAAAGGTTTACTTAAGACTCAATATTTCTATTTTAGTATGAATGCAATAAGTTTTCAGATTTAAGTTGATACAACATAAACCCCAGTGTAAGTCGGTGATACAATCAACAAAGAAAATTTTTCTTTTTTGTTCGAAAGTTCTTATTGCATTAAAATTATCGCCGTTTTGGCGGTTTTAATATGTTTTTGCACTAAGAACATGTATGCCGAATATGAAGGAAAGCATATATGTTTTTAATTTTATTTTTTATAGTTATGCATATTTTATATAAATTTTTCTCTTTAAAAACTCTACAATCTCAAATATTGTCGAACCATTTAATGACCACATGGCTCACATACCTAATGGGACCATTACAATCCTACAGTCAGGATTACGGCTTGCTTCTCACCACTTAGTTCACTGTGTGTAATTTTATACATGAGGGGCGGGCCTACCAGTTAAGTCGGACCGAACGACAGAGTTCTGATGACACAATTTTTTCAAAGTATATTGTCACGCATATCTTATTGTTTTATTGTCGTTTAACGTTTAAAAATTTTATTTCTCAGTGAAATCCCTAACCATTGTTCCTTCGTCCAAAGTACAGTCAACATGTAATTAATTGTAATTCAATTGCATTGAGCAACTTCTAAGCAGCATCTGTAATGCGCATAGCTAAAATTTTATCATTAAATACACAGCGAAGTAAATTTCAGAATTCCAATGACAAAATAAAATGAAAATTAATGTGTGTGTATGTGGTTTCATTGAGATTTCAGATTTCAAAATCTGTTATCTACAAAGATTCAAGCATGATCAGTGGTTTGTTTTGATGAAACAGCTTAAGAGATCCAATTCGCCGTGTAACAATTTTGAAATACGTGGCAAATTAATCTTCAAATTCTTGTTGATCTTGCATAAGCAATTTTTTGTAATGGCATATAATATTTCTTTACATCTTATTCATATACATCAATATTCTAGATAACGACCAAAAAATATGTGCAATCTATTTTCGATGCAGTTTTAAAGTTTTTGTGTATCTAAAACATATTTAAATACAGTTTGATGTAAAAAATAATTATCTAGAAAGTTTTATATGACGTATCATACCCGTGTTATAGAAATCACTTTAAAAGCTTGAAAAAAATTTTCTTTGTTACGTTCTCTTAATCACATCTCATCGAATCACTTCTATTTTATAACACATTTATTGCTGACAATACATAATAACGTTTAGAGATTAGACTGCATCGATCGAATTCGGTTATCTTGTATTATTTTTGAACAAATTTCTCTTATCTCTACTGAAAGTCCTTAAGCATTTGTTAAAAATAAATATTTATTAATAATTTGACTTGAACATAAAGTTATTGAATAAAAATTATAAAACAAAAAATTAAATACACGTTGAATAATAACATGCTCTAATGTTATACATTTAGTTGTTTAATAATCAAACAAGAACTATTTTATATTTCTCGACCTCGGGCAAACTTGGTTTTATTTGATACTGTTACTTACTTTTTAATAAAGATTATTGAATATAATTTAGTTATATTTATGAACCGATTTTGAATAATCAATGATCTTTTGAAATATGTTTTCCAAGTTACCGATCAAACCATTTACAAAGTTTGAACAATACTGATTATGCATATAATGTCTTAAAGGTTATATCTCTCACCTTTCGAACATATTAATTTTTTCAAATCGGTCTAAAGATTCGAATAATAAATAATTTTCGGGTGAAAGTCGAAAAAGCAGTTTATTTCGTGAAATACAAACAAGTAAGGTGTTCGTGATATATTAAAGAAATGAAGTATTTTTGGGTCATTCGTCTAACTGCATCTTAATCGCTATGTACGTATAAAATCGAATGTATTTGCAATTAGTAATATAGTAAACTTAGATAAGAATAAAAATATATTAATATTATAATATTATATATTATATAGTTATTATAATTCTCCCTCTCTCTCTCTCTCACAACTTTTCATTAATTCAATTAATTTTTTCAATAATTTTTTTATATTTTTAGTTTTTTTTTATTTTTCTTTTATTTAAATGAAATTAAATACTGATTTCTGATATTTAATTTCCATAAAGTTTTTAAAGGTATAAAAAATCTGTGAATGATGGTGATTAGATGGCGCTTAATCCCTCTGTACTATTGATACAATATGAGTTTGTGCACTAATCGTTCTTTTGAATAAAAAAAAAATAAAAAAATAACTAAGTAAACAACATATTTTCCCATTAATTAAAAACAAAAAGATAATACATTAGGTTGGTATATTTATATAACACTTTGTTTACGTTATTAGAATAAGCGAAACGTTCATATGTCTGAGATCTGTTTGTTGCACGCAACGACAAACAACAATTCTAAAAATTCAAAACAAAGACCTAAAATATTAAATTACATTGCAATAAAAAAAAATAAACAAAATAAAATTGAGTTACAACGAATCTTAGAATGCTTTAATGTTTAAGACTATAAAATAGTATCATAATACTAATAATAATAAAATAAATAAATAAATACAAAAGGAAATTATACTATATGCAACTAATTAGGAATAGATTTTAAAAATAAAATAATAATAATAATAATACTTTGTGAATCATTGTTGCCAAATACTGCTTTGACTTTTATACTCGACGTTTTTTCTTAAACCAACACAAAAAAACAAAAAAACAACAAAAAAAATGACAGATAATAAATGCATTGATTCATTGGTGTAAGGCAAAAACCAATGAAAACCCGCCCCCCCCCAGGGTCAAAATTCATAAAGATATCCAAACTTTTCTTGTTATACAAAAGATAAAAAAATAAAACCAAAATTAATCGTAACAAGAGCATCTATTGTACTATATTATATGTATTGTATTGTATTGCATTGTATTACATTAGATATTGCTAGTATTTGCCGAAATGGTATTAGAAACAAAACAAAAGAAAAAAATGAAAAAAAATTAAAAAAATAAGAATTAATTTGTGAAATTGTTGATAAATAGTCATGTATTTATACAATAACAGCATGAACGAAATAACATGTAGGTAATAAGGAAATTCAAATTGAAATTCATTTAATAACGTTAAACTAGCATTGTTTACAACCAAACAAATAGTGGACTTTTAGTTGAGATAAAAAAATGAATTCAAAACCACAAAATTTAAAAAAAATTTTACTTTAAAACTAAAATTATAAAAAAAAACACTCAATCGATTATGGATTGCAAATCAAAGCTTATTGCAGTCTGCGAGATAATTTGCAGAAAGGCAGGAGAATTTAAGATCAATCGATATTAATCATAAGATAAGTAATACTTTAAGCTAATCTTCATAAAAATCTAGAATTGAAAAATAAAGCTGTTCATATATTACAGATATTCATATACTCAGATCATCAAAATCAAAAAAAAAAATAATCATTTAGCTTGAAGAAGGAAACACAAGCATTTGAAAAATTTAATGAAATTATATAATAATCTTAAGTTAGAATATTAATGAATTTTATAGAAATTGATTAACGAACCCTGTTTCTCTATTTTTTGCAAAGTTATCTGCGCATAGCAATGCCATCCCTTGACTTTGGTTATTTTTCATGTTTTTTTGCTTTTTTTTTGTCATGTTATTTATTACAATACATTCACAAATTATAATTAATACTATACCAGCTGAGTAACTGAATAATATACTTGTTTAGTATGCAGACCAGAGTCTTTGTTGGAATCGACCCACAACCCTCACGCTAATCAGTATAGCACACAACCGATCAATGTTACAGTTCCTTTCTTTATACAATTCTACTAAGAAATCGAAATTAAGCGTTGTCGTCATAAGTCTAGGTTTTCGAGTTCAGGCTTATGCATAATATCTATCTATTCCTTAGTGATATGCCGTATGACTACGTTTCAATTTTACATTTCATAAAAATTTAATCCATTTTTACTCTGCGTTTAAATAAAATAAACCAATCTACCCATAAACAGAAGACAATTATCTCGTAAAGATAGATCTTCTTACAGAGACCGTAAAATCAAAGTCAAGCCGTGCAATGATGTGTGGGGGGATTAGAGTTGGGTAGCCTCCTGGATCCGAGTCATACTCTCCCAATAAATTAGTGTAATGGGCACATCAATATAACCACAACCTATAATAGTCTCAGATTGCCAAATTGACTACGGGGCAACCGCAAAGAATTTTCTAGGAGACTGCTTAAAAACGATGAGTAATATTTTTGTCTTAAATATTTTGTCAGCAACACTCTACGACGCTTACTTTAATCAATATGAGTGTTTTTGATGTCAAGATGTCACTCACAACGCGCTTTAAGCCCAAAGACCATGCTCCCTACGGTTGTTTCGGAATCGTCGAAGGCATTGTAATATAGGGTGGCACGCGAAACGCTTTGGCCTGGACACCATCGCAATAATTTGCAGAAGTCTTGCCAGAGAATGAAGAGGAGGAAGAAACTGTCTGACCTACTGGGACATCGCCCGCACTTATGTCAAAAGAGGAAGAGACATACTTGATGCACTATATCGATATCTAGCAATTTGGTCGATATATGACATCGTAGTTGAGTCGCTTCATTGTCAGCTTAAGTGGTTCCGGGATAGGGGATACTAGTAAACAATTAATTTGGTATCACAATCAGCTCCTTGGATGTCAAGAAATCCATATCTAAATGAAAACGAACATTTTTCGAAGAGGATCTACACTGTCATCATAATTGTTTCTAAGATTAGTTAACAATGTGGAGAGCATCTAAGCTTCATTCTTATAAAATGGTCACTTTCAGAGCCATCTTGAATGCAGGGCCAAAAAATCCAAAGATCCTTTCAACTATACTATTTTTTCCGCTGCGAGGATTAAATGTATCAACGCACCATAGACGGAACTCGTCACTATCCCGACCGTGCGTGGGGCCCTCACTTCTGATTTGTCCACGTAAATCTCCCCCTCCTCTTTTGTACTCTTTGTGCTCACTTCGTACTACTGTAGTATGTACTTCGAGTGGAGTGCTCTGGGCATTTGCCCTTTTTATCCTATATCACGCGTTCGGGTGCGCAAGAGATCGAAAATGTTAAGACACCATTCTAATTCTCTCATCTAAATCAAGTTTTTTACTTCACAAACTACGGCATAACGGCTTCCGAGTGTCGACAGTACAGACGCCGTGATTAGCCTCAAGATTTTTCTTTCCAGACTCCACGTCACTAGTAAAGAAAGTGTGTTCAGCAGCCTTCACACACTGCTGAAGCCAAACTATAACGATAGAGCTAGTTTGACAGTACGAGACTTGGGAAATTGAATATTAAAAATTATTAAACAAAACGATGCAAGTTTGTCCCTGTTCAATTAAAATTCACTTCGTTTTAATCGAATATCTTAGCTTAGTCTGATGTAGAAATAAGGGGGGGGGGGTTTCCGCCGTATGTCTAAAAGTATTGGATTGGGCTTATTGAGATGGAGAGCAGAACACGACATTTTCAACGAAAGGATTCCTTTTAACAGATTCCGGCGAAACTCCTGAAATAATAATAATTTCACAAACATTTTATCAAAAAAAATCTGTCTTTGTATAAAATTTACACACACAAATTAAGTGTGTGATGAAAATATTTTGTTGAAAATTAAAATTATACTATTTTATAAATCATTTTAACGAGATTAATTTTATTAAAATAAATTGATAATAAAGCACAAACATAACAGCATAATGTAACTATAAGAACAGCTTATCGGATATAAATATTCGCGATATACAATAAATAAAAATCTCAAGCATTAATTAACTATGCGACAAAATACAAAAATTCAATAACCAGCAACTACTAGCCTATGTTCTTCATTAGTTAAGATAGAATTCAAAATATTTTTTTTAGATTTCGTCAACCTGTTTTTTTACTTACGCAGAATTACATACGTATGAAAGGAGATGGTAAGCCTTTCAAACGATATACATCATACTAGTATTATTTTACTTAATATGCAATAGGTTTGATGAGGTAAACTTGACAATTGCGATTTTTTCATATTTTTTCCAGTTTGTCCGTTCTATAGTAGTAATAAATTTAACTGAAATACGAATAAGTAATGACATTCTGACTGTGCATTATCTGTGAAGAGGTTGACATTTCGTTGGATCAAACCGGATAAAAATGAGCTATTTATTATTTAAAGAGTCTAAACAGTCATGTTATTTTCGTATGTAGAATAGATTTTCAAATGAACTTTTCGTTTAAAATTTTCAAAATTTTTGTGGAATATGATTGTTTACTCTGAAAATATGTCAATTTCACATTTGACCGACTACACAAAGTTGGCCTATGTTTGCGCAAAGGAAAAATATGCAAAAAACACAAATATTGCCGATTTCTGGTAATCATCGCAAAAGTGAAATAAGACGCATTTTGTGATAAACCAAAAATTCTGAAAACTTTTGAACTGAAAGTTCATTTGATAAACACTGTTTACTCTTTAAATAGTAACTACTGTAATTTTTGCCGATTTGATCAAACGAATGTCAATCTCTTCACAAGATATATGCACTTTAAGATATTCATTATATACCTTATATTTTTGATTCAATTTTGCAATTACGAATAGCTAAACTTGACAAAACGAGAAAAAAAATCATTATTATTCAAGTACCCATCAAATAATAATATAAAAGATTATGTATACCGTTCTAAAGGTTAAATTTCTCCTTTCTAAAAACTTTGGATTTTTAAAAAGGTTCAAACATATTATGGGGTAATCAACCGTATTTTGTTGTAAAAAGCTCAAATCATGATCACTCAACCTAGTGAACAACTTAGACTATGAACATTAAACTCTGGTGTGCATTTTACTATCGCACCGTGGTTATATATACTCGTTCTGATTTTTAATTATAACTGTCTTAATTAAATATAACATTAATACATGAATATTTAAAGAGTAAAACATGTCTTATCAAATGAACTTTCAGTTCAAAAGTTTTCAGAATTTTTGGTTTTATCACAAAATGCGTCTATTTCACGTTTGCATGATTACCAGAAATCGGCAAATATTTGTGTTTTTTGCAAATATTTTTCCTTTGCGCAAACATAGGCCAACTTCTGGTAGTCGGTCAAATGTGAAATTGACATATTTTCAGATAAACAATCATAATTCCACAAAAATTTTGAAAATTTTTAAACGAAAAGTTCATTTGAAAATCTATACTTACATAGGAAAAATATAACTAGACTGTTAGACTCTTTAAATAATAAATACGCTGTGTATAGTTTAAATTCTATGATTAGCGAACATCTGCACATACTCAGTCAGATGTAAGAATATGACACCCTTGCCAACTGTGTGCTCCTTTCGTCCATCGCTCTAATCACCTGCTCTGCGCGTGTGTGGGGCATCACCCATAAATCAAATCCTCTTATATGTACTCTATATATACATATATAAACTAATTGTAGTCATTTACTTTCGAAGCTGGAGTGCTTCTGGGTCATTTGAGCCCCTTTTTAATCCTATTTATCCGCGTTCGGAGATGGCCAACGAGATCTTGAAATATGTGTTCAAACATCCATTCTTATTTCTCTTCATGCTAAACAATTTTTTAGACTTCTTCAACCAATACTACCGTGCATAATCCTGGCTAATCCAGAGTTTTCGACAGTAACGACGCCGAATTGAGCTCAAGATTTTCTTTCCATGACTCCATCGCTCACAGTGAAAGAAAGTTGTGGTTCAGCACCTCAACACACGCTGAATCATCAAACCTATACGAGTAGGAGCTATTTGACGAGTACTGAGACTTGGAAGATTGAATTAATAAAAATATTAAAATACGATGAATTTGTCCCTGTTATCAATGCAAAATCATTCGTTTTAATCGAATATTTTACTTAGTCGATGAGAATATATGTTTCCGCCGTTGTAAAAGGTAGTTTGTTGGCTTATTAGATGTGAGGCCACAGAACAGACATTTTCAACGAAAGGATTCCTTTAACAGATTCCGGCAGAAACTCTGAAAAATAATAATAATTTCCAAGAACATTTTCATCAAAAAAAAAATCTGTCTTTGTATAAAATTAACACACACAAAATAAAGTGGTGTAGAAAATATATTGTTGAAAATTAAAATTATACTATCTTTATAAATCATTTTAAGAGATTTATTTTATTAAATAAATTGATAATAAGCAGCATAAAGCATAATGTAATATAAGAACCAGCTTATTCGATAATATTCGATATAAATATTCTCAAGCAATAATTACACTATGCGACAAAATACAAAAAATTTAATACACCCAAGCAACTACTAGCTATGTTCTTCAGTTAGTGAATAGAATTCAAATATTTTTTTTTTAGATTTCTCGAACCTGTTTTTTTTTACTTACGCAGAATTTAAACTTATTGGAAGGAGAGGGTAAGCCTTTCAAACGATATACATATATATATTATGACTTAATATGCAATGAGGGTTGATGAGGTAACTTGACAATTGCGATTTTTTCATATTTTTTCCAGTTTGTCCGTTGCGATGTAGTAAGAATTTAACGATGAAATACGAAATAAGTAATGACATTCTGAATGTAGCATTATCTGTGAAGAGGTTGACATTTCGTTTTGATCAAACGAAAAATT
>QOCX01000542.1:102012-117413 GCA_005959815.1 Sarcophaga bullata
TCAAACTTTTAACACATAATGTGCAAAATTGCAAAATTCTCTATATTTTATATGTTTTTTTTATAATTTTAATTCTTTATTTCCTTTTTTTTTTGATTTATTTATTAACTATTTAAAATTAATACTTTTTATTTGTTATTATTTGATCATATAAAAATGGTTTTGTTGACTTTACACAAAAACTCCTTTTTGTTTATTTACTTACATATTAAAAGATTATTTTTTATTTCGTATTTAGCGATTAATTTATTATTTTCTGTCAATTTTTTTTTAATAATTTTTCAGTATTTTCTTTTTTTCTTTCTTTGTATGCTACGCCAAAATACCTTTTTTTCGAATAAGGCTTTTAGAGAGAATTTTATTTATTTTTTTTTTTGAGTATCATTAGATTAGACTTTGATGATAAGAAATAGTGATATGTCTTCAGTTTAGATATTTTTTTATTTGAAAAAAAAAAACAACAGATAAAAAAATCATGTTTTAGAAAAAAATTAAAAAATAATTGAGTTGTTATTTATATTTCATTTTAATTTTCATTTTCATTTTTATATATAAAAAGTTTTTCATTTATTTATTTGTTACAATTTATTAATATTTTTGTTTTTGCTTATACAATATATCATTGTCCTTAAGGTTAAACTTATCGAATATAATTATTTTATAATTTGTAATATAATTTGTATGTATGTATGTATGTATGCATTTATATAAATCTATAATATAAGTATTTTATTTTATATATGCTTGCATATACATATGCGTGGGTTATTAATTTTTATTAGAATTTCATTAACTATAATTAACATTGTTTTCAGTTAGATCTTTTTAAATGTTTTCTTTTATTAAATTTTTAAAAATTTTTAAATAATTTTAATGCTAATAATGCTTTTCAAAAAAATTGTCATGTGTATTTTATATTTTAATTTTCCTTTTGTTAATACAAAAATTTTGGTTTCTTTTTCATTTTATTTCATTAGGTTTTTGTTTTAATAATTTTAATTTTAATTTTAGTTTACAATACTACTTTACTTGTTTTGTGGTAAAGATTTTTCGATTTTTTTTTTCCTTTAAATAATTTTTTTTTTTCATTTCAGTTCTTGAACTGACTTAATAATATATATGTATACATGCATAAGAATACAATTTAAACGTTGATTACAATTTCGAAATAATATTTGTGTGTGAGTGAGTGTTTATATGTGTTTCTTTTTAAATTAGAATACAGATTATGTTATTAATAGTAGCTAATATAGAAAAACAATTATAACTAAGTGTTAATTTAATTTAATTTAATTTAAATAATATTTAATTTATTTATTGAAATGTTCGTATGCCATCTAAAGATGATCTTAGAACGACACTGCCCTCAACCCAGAAATTGGGACGATCAAGCATATTTTGCCATAAGGACAGTTCCTTACCGGAGGCATCCATCCAGTCAACTTGGCGACCGTAACTCTTACCTAAAAAAATTAAAAAATATAACGAATAAATAAAATGAAATATATGGCTTTCATGTTGTAAGCGACTTAGGAAAATATGACTCTATTTAAGCCATCTACTTAAACCACTATCTCGATGTTAACAAAAAAAATTTTAAATCGAGAAATTTATCACGACTTTCATATTTAAGTTTCAAATTAAATGTAAAATATATTAAACAGGATCATAGTAATCTTCCTACTCAACGCATGTTATTAGGATAATTTCATTCAGGAATAACGAACAAGGCCTACAAATTTAACGTCAGCTACGAACGACACAGTTACGGAGCTTTTTTATGGAAATTAATTGTTCTCAGAGTTTTAAAACAAGCAGGATTTAATAATATTTCTAAATGAAGAGATGTTTGTTATAAAGGATTTCTATATGAGCACACACACACATATAATTAGTCTTTACAGCACTTCAGTTAGAATTACGACCTAGCTTCTCAAACCACTTAAGCCATCTGTGTCAATTTTAGACATGAATGGCAGCGAGAACGGTAGGATCAACAGTTAAAAGTCGACTCTTTTCATGACAATTTTATTAACTCACAGAGTTTTTGCCAGAAATCTATTGTATTTTGTTTTGTTGGCGATGTCTGATCTGGGCATTGAACCGATGTTTCATGTCTAATAAGCCAACACACTAACTACGGCGCAAACAAGTTTTTTAAATATAAAATATTAGTCATAAACGTGGTCAACTATCCAAGCAATTAAAAGTTTTTTTTTATTTTCAAGGGTAGAGCGGTTAAAAACTCTAAATTGCAAACCTAATTGCTAGTAAAATATGTACTTAATCGTAAATAGTTTTGAAATATTTTACAATAAACTCACATGTTCCCAAAGAAAATCGTACACCACCCAAAAATTCATTGCTCGCCAAACGATCATGATCCCAAACAGTTAATTCCAAAGCTCTTTCGGACAAATCTTCTAATGAAACATCTTCGTAAATGAATGTATAATTCCAGCTGGGGTTTGTTGAACGTTTCACAATGGGTGTCTTTTGTTTGGAACTGCGCGTACGATCGGGCAATAAATAGCTAAAAAAAAATAATATAATTTAGGCAATTATAATCGATTCATTCCATTTTTTTTTATCAATTTATAGTACACTTACCTTTTACAGAAGGCATCACACGAACCGCTGGGTTTAATGGGCGTTAAATGTTTGGCCTCCTTGACCAAAACATGCAATTGTCCACCCTTAGCGGTACGATCGGTTTTTGAACTTGCCACAGATTTAATACTGCCAAATTTACGTAAACCTCCACCGGTGGCCAATGAAGCAGCGCGCATGAATTTCGATTTGCTACCTTCGGGTGTGACATATTTAAGGCCCACCACAATATCACCGCGATAAGTGGCCACCTCATCAAAGGGTTCACTCTATTGAAAATTTAAAATATGTTTACAGTTATTCTGTTTAGCCATATTTTAATTGATAAATACTGTACTTACCCGTTCTTGTAATAAATACCACTGTGATTGGGGATTATCGAAGACCCGACCCTGTAGATTAACACTGACTTCACCCAGAAAATCATTGCGACCAAACATGTCCGAATGCCACACTGTTAACCAGAGTGTACGCGATTCTAAATTCGAAATTGGCATGTGGAAACGTAAGACCTCATCAAAAATGGGATTTAAGGTGTGTTTTTTCACTTTTGTTTTACGCTTGCCAGCTTTCGATTTATCGGGCAATAAATAAACCTTAAATCAGATGAAAATAAATTTAAATCAAATTTTAAAGATTTTAATGTTGAATTGCTTAATGAACAATACCTTAACGTAAGGATCACTTCGATTACGCTTTGAATCAACAGCTGCCAAATCTTTACATCGTACCACATGTATTTCCAGTGCTCCCAATTTATAATTGTACTGCATACCGAATTCAACTTGACCCTTGACCACAACTGTACCATAACGACCCTCACCAGCTCCTGAATAAACACTGGCCATTGAATCGGAACGCAACTGTAAAATAACAATGATATGATCAAGTTCAATGTATTTTATTTGTTTTTATTTCGTTATTGTTGTTGGAAATTTATTTTTCGTTTTTTTTTTTTATAAATTAATTATGCATCTAAGCGCAAAATCTTTACACAGAGAGCGTACTTTCGTTTCTTCGTTTCTTTGTTTTATCTTTCTTTCTCTTGATTCTTTCGTTTATTTTCTGAGTAACAAAACAAAAAGAAAAAAAAAAGAAAAAAGGAAATTAAATACTTGTGCTCATTTCAATAAGAAAATTATTTTCAATATGGTTTTAGGAAAACATTGTTGACATATGTTTTTCTTTCTTAATGAAAGTTTTTTCGGATTAAAGCGAAATCTATTGTGATCAGGTGGAAAACATTTTACATTAAAATTTTAAATTACATTTCGAAACGTTGTAGTTCTCACATAACATATGATATTTAAGGTTAGGTTAGCTAATGACTCTCCCCGAAAGGAAGAAATCCTACTTAGGCCCATTGAACATTAAAGAAAGTCATAAATTAATTCGACAGGGAAGTTTATATCGGAAAGCAATAGATTTTTAATCTTAAAATTACTCAAAACTCTAGCGGATAACTATTATTCCTTTATTTACATAAACATACAATGATCATTGCAACCATTCTCACACCGTTTATATTGGGCGTGTTACAGTTTAAAGTTAACGCCGAACGACAGACTTTTGAGGCATATTTTCATGACGAATTTATTTACTTTCAGAGTTTTTGCCAGAAATCTGCTGAGTGGAAGATGTCGTGGAAATATTTTTTCAAATTTCTTTTTGCCTGCTAGACTACGGCGACATCATTCTTTTATTTACTTCTTATAAATAACTGAGTACATCTGTTACATCAAATTTATCATTACAATATGGATAATACCATTACAACATTGCTTTTATAAAATTTATGTGGCAAGAATTTGTCCTCGTTGAATTAGATATGATATCAGCAGTGTATTCAAAGACAACTGCCGTGGGGAGTTAGTTGGCGGCTACCAAATGCAAGAATTAAGTTCATTAATGACTTAATGTCATTACAACCCCTTAGTCTGGATTACAGTTTAGCTTCTCACACCATAAGCTAAGACTTCTAATAATAACTGCTGATATATTATGCATATAGAAAATTGTGCCTTTATCTTCTTTTCCTCAAATTGGAATGAGTGTATTTGTATATTGTATGTTAAGATTAATATTTATTGGTTGAGTATCAACCGAGCTAAGCGAATGCAAAATATTCATTGGCGGCTATAATCCGCCTTGCAGCCAAACGGCTTTGATTTTTGCAAATGTGTTGTGATTTCTGTTCTGTTTCATCTGTTATAAATAGACAGGGATTAAAGCAGATAGTTCGTAACAAATATTATAAATTGCCCAACAAAATTCAATCAAATGAGAAATAAATTTTAGCTGTCAATTTATCAATGCAAAATACATGTCATGTAACCTAGAACAAAACAATACTTAACATGCTTGCAAATAAAGCATATAAACTTATATATCAAAGTAAAAACCAAGGTAAAATCTACATATCTTACATTGTAAGGTATTTAATTGCTATTGAATCACGTTATAGGGCGTTAGAAAGATTCCATTCTGTACTAGAAACTGTATAGGTAAGTCAGTAAAGTGTTCATCAAATGATGCACTGCGATTAGAAGATATGGAAATGGGAATTAGGTTAGGTTAGGTTATGTTGGAGTGGTAGCTTTGATATCAACGCTCATTTGAGTTCGCATGGCGGGTCGTTGTGATGCCAAAAGTAAGACCAGTCGCGGCAGGAGAAGGGAATCGTGTTTATCACCAATCATGAGAAGTTGAGGTCGACACGATTTCGTTCCATAAAATTTGACGAGGTTGTAGAAGACCATTTGCCGAAAGGATAATAAAGCTCAAAGAATCGGACAATCATTTTTCCTACAGTTAAGCACTGGCTAAACTAATCAATTTTATCATTAATTAGTACGTCAACAAACAAAGAATTGTTGAATTTACAGTGTAAGGGTGGAAAATTCCTACAGTTAAGCACTGGCTAAACTAATCAATTTTATCATTAATTAGTACGTCAACAAACAAAGAATTGTTGAATTTACAGTGTAAGGGTGGAAAATTCATTGTTCGAGGCGGTTTGTCGACCTTTGACATCATTGGACTGTATTTCTTCTCAATATAGCAAAGTACCATACAATGACTGATAAAATTTTTTTAATGCGATATTTTCGCTTCGTTTTGGCAGGCGAAACCATAAACATATTGAAATGACAGTTTGGTCAGTAATTAGTCTCACTTTTGGAATTTTGGATAAGTAAAAGGAAGGAAAAATAGGAGTTCAAAATTCACCTTTTTTCAATTTTCAAATTTCAGTTTAAAAATCATCCGCTAGTATGAAAAAAAAGAATTAAATTTCTGAATTTGTTTTTAACATTTTCCAAAGTTTAGATAACAAAGCATTATTCTCTTCCATAATAATGACGTTAACATTTTATTGTTTTTTACTCTTCAAGCGTAATCAGTTGAAATTATTTTATTTTTTTATTTCCATGTTAGCATCGTCACGAAATGTTCACAAGTCTTTGCTTATGGTACATACAAACGTTGCTATGACGTAAATTGAATAATTATTTGCAATTACTTACACCTAATGAACTTAAACTGCTGCGATTTTGGTGCATTGCCACTAAACGATCAATATCTTCATCAGATTGTGTTGGCCAATTATCGCTGGAGCCGGATCCACGCGATTGTATGGGACTAGAGGTGGGATCATTACGTTGGCCCATAACAGGGGAGCGGCTAAGTTCTTCTGCAGCTGCTTTGGCCTCTTCTGAAAAACCAAAAACACTAATTGTTTATTTTAAATTTTAAATTAATAATTACAAATGCAACGTTTGTTGCGTTTTTCATATGATCACATACTCGTATCTATGTGCATAGTAGTCATACGTTTTATTTTAAATAATTTTTTTTTCTACAAATCGAGATAAAAATGTTTGTTTAATCATTGTATAATTATAAATAATGGTTTATCATGCATTTTTATTATTACTTTCTATGTTTTTTTTTATTCTTTATTTATTAAAAATTTTATCTCAACCCTGACTAGCAATAGATTGATTATTACACTGTTTCGAAGGGAAAATAACAAAAAAACAAAGTATTTTTTATTGTTAATATAATAATAATTATGGTATAAGAATAATAAAACATAATTAACTAAAACTCCATGTAAAAATATAATTTCATTGTGTAAGCATTGCGTCAAACGAGACGATTGCTGACTGATGAGTGCTAATGTTCAAAAGTTATAAAACTGGCTTTAAACAATTAACAAATAGAAATTGTTAATTTGCCAAGAAATCTAGGTATTATATTTAATAATAACTTGACTTAGACTGATCAATAAACTATGCTTCGGGGAAATTTTTTTCCATACTAAGAAGTTTGTTGAAAACACAAATGCTGCGGTAATTAATGATGAATCATATTTAGTACCGTACTCTTGTAGTGCTGGTGCTCTTAGAATTATGCAAATCCTATACATCCGTGAATCGAGGCATCCCTTAAAAAAAAATTACTTTTTTCGGTCTTAGATACTAAATGATTTCATCTAGTTTAGACACCGAACTTTAGTATCGGAAGGGCAATTTTTTATCTCTACTATTCTCATGTCAATATAATTAAAACATATTGTTATTTAAGTTATTGTTTAGTATAAATCATTTTTAATATTGTTCATGCTATTATTTTATTTTTTTTTTATTTTTATTGTAATTATGATTTTAATTTTTATTTCATTTATAAGTTGTAAACATAATACAAGTTCTGTACATACATTAATTATGTGACCATAGGTCATGTTGTAGAGAATATCAAGTAAATAAATAAATAAATAAATAAACCAAATAAATAAATAAAAAAATTCTTTTTTGATGGAATGGAGAAATTTGTTAAAAATTTCCTTTTCAAAATGTATAAACTTGTACTCTTAAGAGTACTTTTTCTGAATATGCACGATAATTGAATTTCTAAAATAAATTTAAATTTAAAAGTGGAATATATGTATGTATGTCTGTATGTCTGTATGTATGTTTATCAATTTGTTTTATTTTCACAGCAATAATATTTCACAAAATGTCAGTTCCCGTAATTGAAATGGTTTTGCACTTATCCGATGTACGCTTAGGTGAAAATTCCGTTTAGTTGCAAAGAAAGTGCAGTTGTTTACATTTGCAATTAACCGAACTCGACTGTGGTTTATTTAAAAAGGTGCCTTAATTAATTTGACAATTTGTTTTTGATTTTTTAAGTGAACTTATTGAAATATTTGTTACAAATCTACAATAAAAAAAAAAATTCTGATTGGATCCCTCAATTGTTTATTGATTTTGCAATCGCGCAATCCATATGGTCAATACTGCAAAATAAAGTAGCAGCACTGGCAATAATAATTTTGATAAAAGCATACCCTTCAATACCTTACCGGCCTTTGTCTATGAAAATGGATGCTTGCAGGATATTTTGAAAATATAGTAGCTTCGAACTATCGTAAGCGGGCTATGCTACATTTGAATAGAGTCTACAAGACAGTTAGACATCTTGAAATTAAATGAAGTTGGACGATCCAGAGCGAAAATTGCAAATCTTTCAAATTAGTAACAATTTTTAACAAATAATAGAGAACAATGACGATTCGGTGTTCCATCTGTCTGATGAAATACGACAATATATTGGAATAAAATATGTATGTATGTATTATGATTTAGAAAAACGGCATATGATGTGAGACATTTGAGAAATTGTGAATAGTTCGTAGTACTTTCTCCTGAAACAAGAGTGAGTTTTGTGCCATCAAATGCAATGGCAAATGATTATTTACAATGATGCCGCATGTATCGTTAGAATTTATAAAAATTTTTTATTTAAGATTTGTTTTGCACTCACTACCTTCATGTATTACCACAAAGTCATGAATTTCGTCATTATCAGCTTTATCAGCATTGTCTGCAGCTAGCAATTGCTGTAGGGATGGCCGACTGCGTGTTACGCTGCAACGTGAGCTATTCACCGATGTGGAGGCGGTATTAATTATTGATTCTCGCACAATAACAAACTCACTAATGTCATCATCTTCTTCTAAGGTTTCTAAAAAGCGATCAGAATTTGAACGCAAACTATCGTCCCAAGTCCATGCACGACGAGTTTTACTGTCTTGTGCGGATTGTGGTAAATGTTGACTATGACGTCGTTGTATCGTTACAACATTGCCATCGCTTGTTGAAGCATCGGAGCGTGACGTTATGCCGGCAAAGGAAACTCTATTATTGCAATTGGTATTGTTGTTAGTAGTGGTAGTTATTGTTGTTGTAGTGGCAGTAGTACAAGTTGTGTTGGTGGTGGTAAATTCTAATTTAATTACTTGTGTGGGTGTAGTAGTGTTGCAAGAATGTGCTTTTATTATATTGTTAGTTGCATGATTAGTGTCTACTTCTAGTTGTGATGTCATACTTATTATTGGCAATTGTGGCTTAGTAGTTTCAGTTTTACTTGAGGCACTGTTGGCATTTGAAAAACGAGCCAATTTCGCTTTTTCTTCCTCTTCAGTCTCAAGAGCATCGCGACGTTGTAATTCAAAGACGTAGGCTTTAAATTTCGCATCGATGTCGTCATCTTCATCAGAATTGTACTGATAGTGTGACGATGAATGTTTGCAACAACAAAACAGTCTTTTGCGAAGATAAAGCCAACACGAGATGTGACGTTTTAAACGCCATGTTTTCAGTTTTCTTTTACGGCCATAACGTTTCCACCATAAATATGGCCATTTACGTTTTTGGTTGACTGTAAACGATTGTGTCGATGTGCAATTGCTGTTGCGCATGCGATCTAACGAGGCATAATTAATATTGTTGCCACCACCACCACTGCCATTCATACAGACGGTGCGTGATTTTGTTCTTGTTATTGTTGTTGCTGTTGCTGCTTTTGCTGCTGCCGATGACGATAATGACGACGATGATGACGACGGCATTGCAATTGTAGTTGCATTTAATTGTTGTTGCTTTGATTTCTTGTTCAGTTTGAAAAATTTATTACGATCAACAGCTTTCGTTTTCGTTGAGTGTGCCATTGTATCGTTTGGTTCTTTATTGTTTTTATTGTAATTATTATGGTGCACTTTGGGTTCCAAACGCGTTGTCGTTGTCGTTGTCGTTTTCATTTTTGTTTTGTTTTGAAATTTTGCTTTTGTCTGTGGCATTTCATCATTTCCGTCATGGCAATCGTTGCCATTATCACCGTAATCGAATGGATTATAGTTCCTAATACTTTTCTTTTGTTTCGCTTTGTAATTCATTAATCGTGTCAGTTTCTTCATGGCATTTATAAATTATTTAGAGTTGCTTTACTTGTCTTTTTCTTTTTGTTTTTTTGTTTTTGCAATTTAATTGCAATTTAAATTAAATTTTAAATGAAAACTTTTTGGCATTTAATATAATTAATGCGTGAAGCAACATTATTTTCCACAGCGATGATTTCTATTATTTTAAAAATATTGTCAAGCGAAATACATTACATATTGGGAAATATTTAAGAATGAAATTGTTCACAAGGATACCAAAATAATATCGGTTGCTATCATAAATTGTTAAAAGAAAACTTGAATTATTTTTCTTTTACTCCAATGGAAATTTATGCATGTATGTAGTATGTATGTATTAAAGTCATTCCGATAGTCCCGGAAGTGTCAGGTAATTATTGTAATAAATTTTGCTCAAAAAATGTGACCAAAAATTTAAAATAAAAACCATAATAAAGGCAATTTTATTTTTGTTTATTAACAACCATTCACGTACGTATTTCATATTGTCAACGGCATTCATTATGTATGGATGGCTAAGAATTAATTTCAAACAAAGAAAATTATTTACCCCTGCGGCCACATTCTCTCCCCAGAGATCAGAAATGGTAGCATTTGTTAAAATTAATTAAAATTTCCAGAAAGACTACATAACATAACAACAAAATACTGAAAGAAAAACGAAACACTTGTGTGTAGAAGGCAAGTCAACTGATATTTTTAACAATCGACTGCCACATTGTAGAGGAGACAGTCATAGATTAACAGACATTTTGCTCAGACATAACATGCCATAAGCGTGTTTATGTGTAAGAGAGCACATGAGTACAAGTATTTAATATCGTATTGACACTCACTTACATTCTGCAACCGTTACACAAGACTCTTGCCCATTTCTCATGTAAAACGATATAAACAAACCAACTTGTTGTTGATATTTTAACAAAAATACGCATTCGATTTCTTTTTTTTTTTCTTTTTTCTTTTGAAAGAGAATTTGCTTGGAAAATAAGAAAAAGAAAGAGAGTGAGAGAGAGAGAGAGAGAGCGAGAGAGTTGGGAGACAGAGTGAGTAGTAATGAAAGTATGTATGTTATTACAAGTTATTTTTTTCTTTTCTTTTCTTTTCTTCAGGTAATTTTTGTTGTTGTTTATATTCTTCCATATTTTTTTAAAGTTGTTTACACGTTTTTATTTTCATTTTTATTTTCTTTTGTACACAGTTTATTAAAATATTTGTTTTTCTATTTTGTTTTGTTTTTTTTACTACAAAATTATGACTGTTAGTCTGCCATTTGTCAACAATTGTTGACGGTCAATACGTACATACGCGTACATATATGTTGTATGCTATACTTACACGTGTATTTATAATATTATACGTACATGAATATGTGGGGAGTATTCATAAATAATATTACAAATCTGCTGTCTATGTTTGTATGTGTATATACCATACGAAAACGAAAAAAAAAGAAGAAAATTTCTTTTTTTACATTCACATTCAGTTTTAAGTTGAAATTTTGTTTAAATATGTGTGTATGTACGAATGTGCACAGGTATATTTTTGACGGGCTTCTCAAATTAAGAGCTTTAAAGCAATACTTTCTTATTTTCGTATATTTTTAAGCTCTTTCTACTAAAACACTCCTAAAAGTTGAAATCTTAAATGCCGCAGTGTGCCATAACGATTTGAATTCAATCAGTGTTGGGCACTTGTATAAAATGATTTCATTTTGTTTTGATTTGAATTATGTTGTCTTTTAAAGATCAAAAGAGATTGTAGAACTCTTAACACATGTCCTGACATTTCCATTTTTAGAACACGGTACTTAAGTAATCTTCTAAATTTTTTTTTTTTTTAATTTTTCGAAGAATGTAAATTATTTTCTAGAGTACACAAACATAATTGGTCATAACAATCCTTCAATCAGGATTACGGCTTAGTTTCTCATACCACCTATGTTGTGTGTGTGCTAATTTTATATATGAGTGACGGGACCTACAGTTTAAAGTTGACTCCGAACGACAGATTTGTGAGAAACTTTTCATTGTAATTTTATTTACTCTCAGAGCTTTTGCCAGAAATCTGCAGAGTGGCCATTGCAAAAGAAATATTTTTTCATATATCTTTTTGTTCAAGATGTCTGATCTGGTCTTTGAACCATGGCCTCACGTTTAATAAGCCAACACATTACCTACTAGACTACGGCGACAACATTTTTCAAGATTATTAATATTAAAATATCAAAATGGCGTCAAATGTAAACATTTTCACATAAGAATTCAGTTTAATGTACAAATACAGTTTAGTGTGAGCCGAAAAATGTGCACTTGACAAGTAATGTGTTAATTGGTAATGTTGCAAATATCAACTATCGTAGCTAGCTAGTGTTTTTGCAACAGTTTTAATTGATTAGGGGCAAATATCTGTCATCATTTTTATTATTTCTCTGTTTATCATACATAACATAATTGGCCATTGCAACCCTTCAGTCAGGATTATAGCCTAGCTTCTCATACTACTTATGTGGTGTGTGTTAATTTTATACATGAGTGGCGGGACCTACAGTTTAAAGTCGACTCCGAACGACAGATTGTTTGAGAAACTTTTCATGGCAATTTTATTTACGCTCAAAGTGTTTGCCAGAAATCTGCTGAGAGGCAGTCGACGAAGAAATATTTTTTGTTTCATATTTCGTTTTTGATCTCTGACTGGGGATTCGAACCCTGGCCTTTCGTCTATTAAGCCAGCACACTACCTACTAGACTACTCTTTGTTTATCACGAGTAGTAATATTGCTCTTAGAATTCTTTGATTGAGACCTTTATTTACATTAAAACCATTAAGGGGAATAGATTGAAAAGTAAAATAATTTTTGATCCCGAAAGTCATGTGATTACTGAATATCCAAACTGCGCTCAATATAATCGCTTTGCGTGTGACAATTCATTAGTTTAAGTCACTGCTAATATGTAACATTTTTTTATAGGTTGAATTAAAACAAAAATTTTTTATGAATTTATGATGATGACGCCGGTGGTGATAATGTTGCTACTCGAAATGCGACGTGATGTTGGAAAATGCCAACAGCCAACCATTCGTTGTACATATTGTACAATATACCATATAGAAACGCATTATACGAGCAAATCTTTTATTTTTTGAGGCACATTTCTGTGTTTTGTTTTAACCATTTTTTTGTTTCATTTGCTTTTTATTTTCTTTACTATGTCAGTGTGTTGAATTTTTAATTAAAGAAAAATGTTTTTTTTTCTTTTTTTTTCTTTTTTGGTTTTAAATATACGCACTCTTCTCTCTCACATTACTAATAGTATCGTCGTCTGTTAACAAAGTACCTCAAAGAAATTGTACTGATAGTACTCTAGACTTGATTTGTACGTACATATATGTAATAAAGAAAGGCTATTGTCGCTAATGTTACTATTAAATATTGTCTTAAAAGTAAATGTTTTTATTTCAAACGTTTCATTGTTTACTTTGACATTCATTCACGTTTTTTGTAGTGCGGACCGATAAAAATAAACAAAATTCATGAAAAAAAACAACACCAACAACAACGTCAAGTACAAAATAACCACACATTTAATTTCTAAGTTTTTTTTTTTTGTTTTTTTTTTTTTTGCAAAAATACCATCAAATTTTAATTCTACGAGCCTTTTATTCTACAAGCATTTGAATTTTTTTATTTGTTGATTATGATGAGATTGATGACATAGAGCTTTTGTTTTTATTTTTGTTAAACATTTATTTTAGAATATTGTTTTTATAACTTTAGCTTGTATACCATCTTAGTTAGTTGTATGTGATCGTTTAAAACTAGTGATTCATTCTTATAATCTTTTGCAGAAACAAAACATTTAAAATTTATATTTTCCAGTGAGATTATCAGAATTAAAAAAAATCTAATTAATGTTCAAGGTTCTCTAGTGGTAGAGAAGAAATAGTGTTGTTGTTTGTTCCGAAAACTTGACAATACATATGTACATTCATAATTAGCCATTACTGCCCTTCAGTCAGGATTAAGGCCTACCTATCTTTACAATACTTTTTTAAAAAAATGTATAAAAATTCAAACTCCTGGACAACATAAACGAAATAAACGTGAGTCATTGCTGTGACATGTTATCATAACCGTTTGAACTTTACAAATTTTAAAAACACGATAAATTTGTAAAAGTATGTTAGCGGCTATAAATGATTGCATGCCGTTTATTCTACAAAGATTATTTCATGTATCTCTCCGCAGTCTAGTAGGTAGTGTGTTGGCTTATTAGACGTGAGGTCACGCTTCAAATCCCAGGTCAGAAATCTCCAACAAAATGCAATATAAAAAATATTTCGACGGTGACTTCCTCTCAGCAGATTTGTGGCAAAAACTCTCAGAGTAAATAAAATCGCCATTAAAAGTTTCTCTTAAATATGTTGTTCGGAATCGACTTTAAACTGTAGGATTACCCCTAATATATGAAATTAACATAACACATAACATAGGTGGGGTGGGAAACTAGGTCATAATTGAGGGGTTATGATGGGTTGTAATGACCAGCTATATGTATATGTATGTATATAACGGAAAGGTTGCTTGCGGCTGCGTGTAAAATCAATAATTCAAAACGTGGTATTATATATGTATGTACCAAACTCAGCAATCAGTAGACAATATTTTGCTAAAACTACTTGTCAACGAATGTGAGAAATTATCACATCGTGCCTTGCCCTATTAAGTGTAACTTTGTGATGTTCAGAGTTTTTTTAAGAAGTGCAGTCAGTCTAGTGATGTTGTCGATCCACGCATTGTGCCAAACAGTACATCTTTCAGAGTTCATTTGCAGCTCATGAATTACCACAACCTGTTCCTTATACTAAAATCGAAAAAATCCACCCATTATCTCATATTATTAAATGTTAAATAATAAGTACAAATAGGATTCATTCATTAATATGTTTGCTAATTGTGTCCTTAATGTCTATCAACATTTTTTAAAACTACTTTGTAAAGCACGTTATCTATTCACCGATATAAATGAAATGAAAATTAATTTAACCTTTCATCTCTTGTTCGTTTGAATGCGGGAATGATATGTTTTTATAAAAATAGCTTTGAGGATGAAATAATTTTTATAAAAAATTGTTTCAACTGTTAAATTAATGCTATTGAATCGTAAAACATTTGGATTTGAGTTTTAAAAAACATCACGTTTTTTTGTTCTTTTTTTTGACATTTTTTTGTTGTGGATTTTTGCAAAAAAGTTTTTCATAAAGAGTTTATCAAAAATAAAAAAAAAAAATAATAAAAAAAAAGTGTTAAAAGAGTCATAAATAAGAATGCCAAACAATGGTTGAAGGTGATCAAAATACAAAAGAAATAACAACAAAACAAAAAAAAAAACAAAAAAAAAAATAAATAACAATAATATAAATAATTGTATATTATATTTGTTTATAAATAATGTTTCAAAGCTACTGCTGCTGCTGTTGCTGCAGCCGCATATGCTGTCGCTGGTAATTTGTTCGCCATATTTTA